>JAIPRL010002137.1:0-65535 GCA_025469235.1 Pemphigus obesinymphae | reverse complement strand
ATTAATATTAAAGGTTTATTATATAAATATTTATTTTTAGAATTGAATAATAATGTGTCTTAATATTATATTTATTATTTATATTGTTAAGTTATACTCGTATTGTTATTATTTACTTATTTTGCTTATTGATTTCTCAAAATTTGTATCATTTAAATTTAGTATTAGTTTATTAGTGTTGAAATTTGATTATTTATTAAATTATAAACCTTTTCTTTATTTTTTCTGTCTTAATAGAACTATGTAATTAAAAATTGAATTCATAAAAAATTTCCAAATTGTATAATATCTGTGTAAAAATGTCGTAACTCCCTACTTCCAACACAAGCTTTTAGCTTACAGGAGATAGGTAAATCAAAAATGTATCTGTTATTGTCATTAAAATTGTAAACATTCTTTTCTGATTCAAATAATAAAAAAAAAAAAAAAAAGAAAAAAAAAATAGATAGAGTATAGAGATAGACTATTCCATATGACATATACGTTAATATTTAATATACGAACATTTTTTTCTCCATTAATAATCTTTAGTTAGACATTTTTAAGTAATTTTCTTGAAAATTTTGAAAAAAATTACTTAAGCTTCGCGGAACCCTGAAGTGAACAAAGTTTAAGAAACGCTGTACTAGGCGATACCTAAGTGACAACGTTCTATTTTCTTCTGTTTACTCTTAGCCGCTCTGAATTCATATCATCGATGCGCTCACGCTATGATATAAGCTCTGGGCCACCACTCCTGGTATAATAATAATAATAATAACATTATAAAATATGAAGACGTCACGCGACGTCCTAGACGGAATGCGAGGAAGATTTCTGCCGACAACCGATACGTCAAATACGCAAGGCTGGGCAAGTTAACGATATGTTTTAATTCGTTAAGTTAAGTTAATTGAAAATAATATAAGTTAAGTTAAGTTAAAAGTTACTACTATATTTTTTATTAACTTTGAAAAAAAAAGTGACTTAACTTAGTTAAAAGTTAAAATGCCTATAATATCGTAAAAAGATAAAAAAAAGGATGGTTATTCTTTACGCTCAAAAAAACTACTGGGAACTTCTTCTGCCTGAAAAAGTTTATACATGTAAAAATTTAAATACAACACGTCATTTTAAAACCCATGCATAAATAAGAAATCAGAAAATAACCTCCAAACTGCCAAGATACCTACAGGCTATACATTATTGTTAGATTCACACTAAGGTAGTATAAAATAAGCACTGCCTATCACTTAAATATATTTTCTATACTGGATATACATAAATACTAGCCTCCAAGTAGTTAAAAAGAACGGGCTCAGCCCAATATCCGTGAACGGCCAACGACGCGGCGTGTGCGCGAGTGGTACATATATCTTCGATTCTTAACGATTACGCGTATATGCTATTGTAGGTATAGGTACTTACTAAAATTGCGTATAGGTACCAACAAAAAATAAAATCCTCATTCAAAAATTTGCATTGTTCTTCGGGAAAATTTAACTGAATTTACCTATTTTTGTATAAAGTTGACTTGAAGTTAACACGTTAATTTAAATAAAAAAAAAAAAAAAAAGTAACTCATTAAGTTAAAAGTTAATCTGAAAAAAAAGTAACGAGTTCAGTAGCTTAATTAAAATTAACTTAATTTTTTAACTTGATTTTAATTTTTAACTCGTTACATGCCCAGCCTTGCGTATAATACGTATGTATACAAAATATTACAATAATACGGGATAATAACATGAATAAAAAATCGGAAAAAAAAATATCTTATAAAAACCGACGGGCCGATCGTTTTCGACGGACGACGATAATAAATACGCGCGCGCGCTCGCGCGTGTAGGGGGAGCGAAAGGCGTGTCCCCGCAGACGCACGCCGCCACTCCCGCGGTGAGCGTTACGCGCGCGTTTCATTATTGCGCGTAAACGGTGTCTGTCACGAACGACGGCTAAATCGCGCGTATTCCTTGAGCGCGCGGGAGGGTGCCGGCTGGAGGACGTTCGTGCTCGATGACGCCCGGTCGTTGTTGATGAGGTCCAATCGTTCAACATCGGATTTCGCAAACACGTCATATTTCGTCGTCTCGGCCCGGTTATGGGGATGATGGGAATACAAAATAAATAAATAAAATGATAATAATAAAAAATTACAAATACTATATCGTTATACGCGTATATATATATATATATACCTATATATATATATATATATATATATATATATATATAGGAGGGGTAGGTATGTGAGAAATACCGATGAAAGCCCGAACTGACAAATCGCTTCAACTTTTTATCGTACTCCACCCTAACCATCCCCCTCCCCTCAAAACCACTCCGACCCGTCCACTCTTTCGACGTGTTTCTCTCACACCGCATCTGCACATCACCATCCGATCATTAATCCTTCGGTCGTCGTTCGCACAGCGATGCATAACGGGGTAATCCACGTGTATACTGTACTTATATATATACGTACCTTTTTCGCCAAATAAATCGCCAATGCAAACAACCCTCCGCCGCTCCGCTGTCCACGCCCCCGTCACGAACACCCGATATAGGTACCTATATATATGTATATATGTACAGCCGAACGACGACTTTCGCAGACGAATTCTCCGCCCCCCCTCATTATTCCTGTTAACATGCACAGATCATTTATTCGTGTTTGCCGTGGGGATTTGCGCGTAAAAATGAGCACCCAGAACAAGTATAAAAACGAGATAAAAATATGACTACCACCAGATGCGGCCCCGGAAATATTAATAATGCGAGCCGCGCGCTGGGCTGGCGACAACCGGGGCCCGGTCCATACATATATACGCGTATAGGTATATATATATATATATATATATAGGTCCCGGGGAGATTATCGCGCGTGACAGATGCGACGCGATTACGATGAGAAATCCAACGATTGTTATTATTATATTTTCTCAATAATAATAAGACTATAGCAGCCATCGTTATTACTATGCATTAATATCGTGTCTGAATGTCGTTGGGCCGGACAAAAATCATTTCACATTGAAATGGAACGAGTCCCGAAATTATCGGAGAGAATCGATTATTATACGAAAAAATATACACTGTACTATATATTATATTGTATATACGCAATGCCATACACGTTATATCTATACAATATGACTAGCTTCATTATACGGTATATTATAAGATTAAAGTAATAAAGTTATTGTTGTCCGCATAAGAAATGACACGTATCCCTTATATCCTAGCCAAGAGTCGAAGAAGGGATCGCCACTGCAGTTGCGTATTCATACGTAGTGAGCGCGAACAATAGAAACATTATATAACCTTTAACAAATACAAATTTTATTAGCAAACGGTAAACGACTGCAGTGTGTGAATCGCACGTGCAAATAAATTATAGTGTAATTCCCCACTATAGTTACTATTACGTATCGGCACTACATACATATTATTATATTTATGGAGAACATACAGTATGAAAGACAAAATCTATATGATATCAAAACACGTGAACTATTCGAGTATTAAACTCTAATTCCTTTATTGGAAAACACTACTATATATATATATAATATTATGACTTGCATCCAAACATTTCAGAGTTCGTGGTTAATTTCGACACTATAAAGTGATCACGTTATACCAGAATAATATAAATCATTAAAAAATACTTACATTATAAAGACTTTTCGTCAGTTAGATCCAACACTATAGATATTTTTATAGAAATATATTCTTCTTCTCTATAGCAGCATCTACTACACTTTTCCGTCTATCTTTAGCGGTGCATTTTTTAAGCTAGTAAAATGGACGACATAAATGTCGCCTATATAGTATTATAATTATTGAAGACTGGGAGACATTATTATTATTGATTTATTTTACGCTCATATGAAACATTATCGGTTTCCTCGTTGTCAGAGGAATAAAATATTATGGTCGTCTTGTACGTATATGTGTTCCCGCAGATCAAAAAAGGGGTCCATTAGATTTCTAGTAGTTGACAAACAGCATGACGACGATAAATGCTTTTACCCGGCGTTTTGATCGATCGAGATAATGGTTTCGGGTGTAAGCCTTTTAAACATCAGGATTGTCAAAAAGTTTATTCTGGGTCGGATTTATAGCGCACCTTCCTCCATCTTAACATTTAGACAACGGAAAAGCACCAATGACCAATGTACGCGGATGTATACGGAAATTCGTGTGTTGCAGATCTCAACAGACAAGAAATGCGCCGATTTCACTATTGTACCGTTAAATGGATCCTAAACAGGAGACCGGAAATAGGTTTTAATCACGAGCTAAGACACTATATGGACTGGAAACGACGCGGAAGGCGGGTGGTAGCGTGTGGCGGTAAGCGGGGAGGAATCTAAGCGATAATCTATCCTAGCGAACATATGCCATACTACACACACGTAGCATGTATGAATATGTTATCAAAACTGATAACTAATTAATCGCATAGATTCTCCCACCTTGATATTTACCGTAACAATAATTTGTCTGCACGCGTATATTAATCCGTCGTTTCCAGTCCGCACTATCTTAGTTCGCGGTTATAATTAATTTCCGGCCTGAAAGTGAATTACTCGTAAAAGAGTATTTCGTTGGAAAAATAGCGTGTCGATTATCGCGAAAAAAAATAGTAGGTACGTTTTTCTAATTCCGTGGAAACTTTGACGACGAACGTCCGTCCAAATGTTTTTGCAGTAGGTACAAACGCAACAAGTACATTTATTTTCGGTAGTTCAAGAGAAATTCTTAATGTGAAAAGAAAAAAAAGTAGGTATAATTTTGAGGACAACCGGTACACGCCCACGAGGCTGCGTTACGTATATATATTATTATTATTATAATATAATAATATACGAGTACACTATGATGAGAGTATATATATATATATATATGTATAGGTGCCTATTGGACTTGTGTGTATTATAATATTATATAAATATATAGGTAGGGGCGCTGTATTGCAGGCGTATTATACACATTACGATAATATTATATACGTATTATTATGTGCACGACAAAAGGAGCGAGATGGGGTGGGTTAAGTCAATGAAACGCGTCCGGGCGCGGCGGACGTATAATATGTTTTAACGAGGGATAGGGTTATTTAAATTTGTTCCGATTTGCATGACAACGACACAGTCTTCCCCTCGTGTTTATTCCGATACACATAACACACGCAAACAGTCGACTCTTTTCTCTATATTATATTTTATAATGTATACTATATATATATATATATATCGTATATATAGTTATATCACGCGGACACCTCGTTTAAAAATAATATATAATATTATAAATTCCAAATATATAATAGGTATATATAGCTATTATGACACTATGTAAGTCAAATATAATATATATATATAGGTATCGTACAATGCACATAATACTATATATATACATATATTATCACTACTCCATAAATTATATTTATAGGTTAACGACGACGATAACCGTATCATATATTTGTCGTGTCTTTGGCTTGAATCGAAATGGTTCTAAATCCGTGTAAATATTTTTACTCTTCAGCAATTTTAATATAAGTACTATGATGTGTACATAATCAGTGCTCGAATTGGCAAAACAAAAGTAGGGGGACTCTATTTACTTTTAAAAAAAGAGCGTCCTCATCACTTATACACTATTACACAATTTTAGCATAGTTTCTTCTGCTTCTCTCTAAAAATAGTAGAGGTACGCTAAAATTTCTGAAAAATTAGTTGAGGTACTCAGTCCCCCCGCGTCCCCCTCCAATTCGAGCACTGTACATAATGCATCGGTTAATTCGGATTAACTCAATTCGCATTTAGATATCGCGGATTGAGGTGCGTGTTTATATTCACAACTAAAAAACCGAACCGAATTATACCGATAAATATAATAATAATAATAATAATAATAATAATGAATGAATGATAAATAATAGTTAACAGATAATAGTTATCTCGATACCAAAAATGTAATTCGGTTATAACAGTGTTTACCGTTTATATGCATTTTATAACCTTGGAATTGTTTTCAATCCACATTCTAAATGCGAATTAAGTAAATGGTTTTAGTTCAAATCGATTTCACTCAAACCGATTCAACATCCGTTTATATGCACCCAACTCCAGGAGTTTACTAATGCGTATTGAGTTAAATCGGTATAAACCGTAGTAATAGATAGACGTTTTAAGTTCGAAACACGCAGGCTTTTCGATCTATTATTGAAGAAAATACGGTAAATTAAAATATTTTTTATATCGTGTAAAAAAACAATGCAATAATTAAATAATCGAAACAATTTCAAAATATAACGCGATAAAACAACCTTTCATCCTAACCAGCTATTTATATGGGGTCCGGTTCCTTGCTCGCCAAAGTCCCATTTCGTCGATGTTGCAGTATTATTTTTTTATTTTACCGAATTTTTTTTCATTGCCTATCTGTTAAACTTACCGTTACCCTAAACGACGACCGTTTAAATTAATCCGTGAACATCAAATAAGATACATAAATAAATGTATTACACAATTGGGTACCTTTATTAATTGAAATATTAATTTATTACGTTACAATATTACGATTGTCGGCAATTAAGGAGGAATACAATAATAATAAAAATAGTAATACGAAAGTTAAAATTAAATATAAAATACCTATATTATTTACACATAGATTTAGTTATTGTATTATCAAAATGAGTTTTAAAAATTCCGATGTGTTATGTCGGCGAAATAGGATCAAATCGTCTGCGGTCGGGACGTCGGTGAAATCGTACTTCCGTGAATTTATTGGAGTACGACCAATAAATTGTAGTCTTCATTATTATAATTATAAAATAGAACTGTGGATTTATAGAAAATACATTTTTTCGTTTGATTTTTATAAAAGTCGCATACCTACTATGTAGTTTTTATTAGTGAAAATTTCAAATCGAGTATCAATAATGAATAAAAGTATTCCATTTTAAAACTTATTTTTAATTTTGTCAACTTTGTTTCAATTGTATTTTATGATTACGTTTTAATTTATTATTTTTTATTTTTTCGAGAGAGATATTGTAATAATATTAATTATTAATTATCAATAAATTATCATCAATTCATAAAATAATAAATAAGTTTTATAGTGAATTATTATATACTCACAGCAATATGGTTCTAATTATATATTAGTACTTACACTCGTGTTTTTATATACGTAAATATACAAGTAAGTATATTTCGTTATTTTAAAATTTAAAATCGCGTTTATAAAAAAAAAAAATTAAAAGCCCGACAAATAACAATCCTGGCCATATAGGTCACGTGTGCAATCAGACGATTTTTTTTTTCCTTTTCGATAATATACAACGCCGAGTTCTCGTCGTGTCCCGCTCGCAATCGCCGGCTGCTTATACGCAATGCTAAATACTCTCTGCCGAGGGGATAGTCGGTAAGAGGACAATAATTGGTTCTTCGAGAAACAGCCGTTTAAATACCGGAAAATCGTCCCCAAGGCAATTAGGCGGCATTTATAGGGCACCCCCTCGAATCCCACCGACATATTTTAAAACGTATTTCAACCACCGGCGGCGCTGAAAGTTTTCAAATGCAATATATTATAATATACGTAATTTATCGATTATAAATTGAAAAATAATTCATTATACGTATATACAGTATATCCGTTTTATACATTAAAAAAATTAACCAAAATAATATAGATTATAGTCACATTAGTGATAAGTGATAACGTGCATTTCACTGGGCTTCTGAAAATGAATGTACATTATTAGTTTGTAATTTATTTGAATTCGTTTGATAGTTTTCAGAATTTTTTACCCCCCCTTAGATCGCAAAAATCTATGGGGGGGGTGGGGTGGAGAAACGTGTCTCCAACCTCTCCCACGCTAAATAATAGCATTTCAGTATTCATATTATTATTTTTTTTTTTTTATTTTTTAACAACAAAAAATGCATCTATGTGTATTTAATACTATAAATAATCTATACTTTATTCGTATGAAATTAATTACAAAAATTGTATATTATTTTAATTCGTGTTTTATAATAGTTACGAGTTAAATGATATTAAATCATTTTTACGATTTCGTTGGCCTAATATAATATCCACTAGGTACAATTACGTACATACCATATAGAATGTATAGACTGCAGTATAGTACTATTATATACTATATAGCCTAAAGATATTATAGCCGAATAATATAATATAATACCACACTATCGTCAAATTTGTCAGTTTCGCCCTATTATATTATTTTGCAGCAGATATACATGTGGTTTACTTTGATAGCTTTCTCTTCCGTACGACAAACTAAATGACAAATTATAGTAATTATATTTTACCCAAAACTATATAAACGTCTCCAAAGGATCTAATTGTCTGAAATGTAACCAATTTTAATGGAATAACAGTTTAAACACTTGAAATGGCCCGTTTTAATTGTTTTGATACGATCATATATCCCGCTGGGACTACCATCAGACTAAACTGCAATGTGCGGTTGTCCTCAACCTAAATATTATAAACTGTTAAATGTACAGTACCTACCTTCGTTTTTCACAGAATCTATTATGATTATTTTATTGAAATTAAATACCTTAATTAATAATAAATTCTAAAAAACGTACATTTTTATACATTATTTGTATCCATCATTCATATGATGAAATTTGTAATCTTAAATTTGAACACAATATACTCTATAGTTATTTCCATTACTACACAATTCGTAAGTTTTAAAAATGTTAACTTATTATATATATATATATATATATTTTTTTTTTTTTTGATATAGTCTATATCGTATATATAAACGTTGAACATTTATAATACGTAATTCAAAAATATTGTATAAATACTACTAGTAGGTATATAATATAGAATAGTGTAAATCGAATTCTACTCAAAATAGTTTATCGAATACAATTATTTATAATTTCTCTGAAAAATATATAATAATACAATACAGACTTATAACATGGTGAGCGAGATAAGTACCTATACAACTCCGTTCACTGTCCATTACATATGCATACTTTACATGTCTATATTTTTTGTTTGTCTTGAAAACACCGATTGCTTTTGAAGTTTCTTTTAAAAATAATTAGTCTCAAATTAAAAAAATATGTTGATCGCATTACTACGTATTGAAGATTATTATACTATATATAAATATATACCTATAAATCTATGCAGCAAGTACTTGTATCATCCCAAACGAACCAACCGAGTAAGTACGCAATAAGCGCGTTGATATTGATTTGTGTTACATGTTTAATAAGTAGCGAATTATGATTTTTTTAAATACCTAATTCACAGGATATTTTTTATTATAACGAATAAAATATTCGATAAATATATCTAAAGATTAGTTTTTCGTTGTAACGAATAATCACAGGCCCGTGTAAATAGAAGCAATCAGCTGACAACAATTATTTGGGATAATTTAAGACTGTTTATTTAGGTGTGAGTAATTGGTAGCTAGACCTGGTTAAGTACAATAGAAATAGAATGGGGTGCCTGAGAGGACAGTATTCCCCTTCATAAACATAAATACACCACTATATACATATAATATAAATGTTGTTATTTTGATAAAATAATTATTTTATATTTTTGAACGCTTATATTAACTTCAAAAATTGAGATTGCTAATAAGTCATCTCTGATAACACTCTTCATACACAATGGCGTAATTTGAGTCATTTTGTCCTCTGCGTCTGGCCACCTCCAGACTTGAAAATCTTAGTTTGCCAAATTTATTATATACTTTTAGTCCATATCAAATTAAATGTTAGATATTAATAAACACAACTTTAAGCTTATATATAAATATATTTTAGAAAATTAATTTTCTGAGAAACTGACCAGTTTTCCAGAAGTACATCCAAATACAATTAAAGACCAATAATTATTGTCATGGGCAACTTTTGATATAATTAGGAACAGAGTTACCTATATAGGTATATAGAATATTTAATTTTACAATTTACCAAAGATTTATAATTCTAGATAAAAATATTTGCTCAAAAATCACCCACGTTAAAATTTAGATAAAGTCTTAGTCATTAATTTGATAAAAATGCACTTTTACGCTAAAACTGCTCAGTATCTAAGAAAAAAAGTTTCTTCTGAAATTTAATTTACACGCAAAAAAAAAATGGTATGGCACAATTAACCCACTCATATTTTCATTGTGTTAAATCCGTTTTTTATTTAAATAAATATACATTTTTGACTATAATTTATTGACTTTTAACGAATAATACAATAATTGTTATTACGAGTAGGTACCTATGTTGTACCTACCACAGAATATGTCATTTTTGTGTACCTACTATTTTTGATGAAATAATTAATATATTAAAGTTATTTTAATGGTATATGAGTAGAAAGAAGAGGATTTTTATTTGATTATCTACAAAATGTATCTTATTCGAAAATGTTTGCACGTAATTATTGTTAAGTAATAACTAATGTTTCCAGGCTCAAGATGTATAATTACGAAAATTCTAATAACATATTATTTTGTCTATATTCAATTGGTCCGCAATCCGATTTTAAAAAATCAAAAAGCCTATTCATTAATCTTAGTGTTGTAAAATTACGAAAAAAGTTCTTTATTTAGATAATTTTTGTAATACATTTTAATTTGTGTACCATACCAAATGTTTAATATAGTTATAGTTATTTTAGAGTTTTAAATGTTAACATAGCTCCTATTAGCCTAATTATTTGAAAGAAGGTAAAGTTTAACATTGAGTTAAATGCATTTATAAATATATTTAATACCTCTAAAAGCGGAATAATGTAGAATTCTATGTATGTTCTATACTTCTGCAGTGGAATATGATAGGTAATAATATTAAAATATATGTTTAATTGATACTGTCCAATGATAGGTAGTAAATACACTATGTATAAATTAAAGTTTTTATTTTATCACATGCTAAAAAGTCATTATAAGCAATTAATTTAATCAAGTGTTTCAAATGAAACTTTAAAAAAAAAAAATGGTGCAATATCAACAACTCAGCAATTATTATTATTTATTAATGATTAGAAAATCAAACAAAATAACTACAATTATTACATAGATTACTCCATTAGAATTAGAATTTAGACAAAAATAATAAATAATAAAATAAATAAAAATAATTTATACAAAACAATCCATTTTAAAATTATATTTAAAATTTTAATTAAAATATATTTATTTGCATATTTTTATAAAAAAAAAAAAAAAAAAAAAAAAAACAGATGATTACAATTAATAGTTTGTAGGTTTGTGTTGCAAAAATAGAAGTTAAACAGCCATAGCTGATAATTCTTTTGAAAGATCTTTTTACAAAGTACTTATACATCAACCCCTAAAATTGTATGTATAGTACGACACACATTGCGTAGTACGAAAAGTTTAATGTATAGTACGGAATTAGCAACTGTGTTAATAAAATTAGGCAATTCTACTTTTTTATATATTATAACGTTGATGATAAAAAAAAAAAAAAAGGTAATTCAAAGAAAGAAATGGATTAAATATGTAGTACGAAAATCAGAATATTTTAGGGGTTGCTGTACGTTATAGTTTCAATCGAAGCAAATTGATAAGCTGATAAGCAAGTCAAATTTCCGTCAGGCAACCCAGTATTATGAACAAACAATGTATGTTGATTGCCTCGGCAAATTTTAAAACAAGATATATATACGTCTCTACCGCGCGTGTTGATACAACAGTACAAATACATGTATAAATCATCCAATTTCGTTATAAAATCTATTATTATCAATATAGTACACTATTATTTATAGTATACCTATTTAAATTTTATAATTTATAACATTAATATTAGTACGACCTACTACCTACCTGATTATTATTATATTTTCGTTTGTATTATAGGTATTAATTATTATATTCGTTTATAATATTTATATAATGTATAATAGCATGAAAGTATGGTCGGATGGTATTATCTGGACATAATATACTTGTTATATGACGCGTTTTAATCTACCTATACTATCCATAGTTCATCTTATATTCATGTTTTTAATGTGGGGGCATTCAAATATTACGGTAAGCGCCTAGGGGGGGGAGGGTTAGAACCATGCTGACGTCAGCAGTAATAAAAAAAAAAAAAAAATCATAATATGTACTTACTTATTTTTATCAAAATATGTAAAATAAAATTTAAAATGTGCAACAAAATTTTTCATTTATTTTTAATTAATTTGTATAAAATTTGGAAATGTTTCATTTTTTTATTTATTTTTTTTTTTTTTAATAGAGGGTGGTCGTCGAACATATGCTAACGTAATAAAGTAGGTGGTCGGACATTTGCTGACAAGGGGGAGGAGAGGGTCTAAAAAGGCCAAAAATGTGCTGACGTAATACTTGAACGCCCCCTATACACGTGTGTATTATGTGTATAAGGTGTACGTATGTCCATAATGTGTCATACAAGTATGTACACAATGAACATTTTAAAATAGGTACCGAATTAACTTATTACGAAGTTGCTTACCGTGAACCGTCCCTTAGGAAAAATAACTACTTGAAAGTAGTAGTTAACTATTTATTTTCAGCAGTATACTACTAATTATTAGTAGTTAACTACTACTTTTAAATATTAATCAAGTAGTAAACTACTAAAATTTAGTAGTCCCTATATACTATTAGATTGTAATAGTTTTTTTTTATAATCAGCTACAGAGTCAACAGAACAAACCATAGTGAAAATTTTAAAATTTGTTACCTACTGTATCTTCTCCGGGAAGTAATATATTAATGCCTTCATCGTGTAGCATACACAACTCTTTGATGAATGGTTATAAAAAATTATTCATGTCTGGTTTAAACAGGAGAAAACCATAATCCCGTAAGAATTATATTTTGTCTTTAGTCATGATTAGACAATTCATTTAACATAACCTGTATGGGCCATACTTGATCGTTTACCGTTACTTCCGAAGGAAAAATTCGGTAAACCCGATCAGTGGCGTATTTACGGAGGGGGGCCGGTTCCCAGGTTTTGATCCCTCCCCAGAAACGAAACAAAAATCATCATCAAAACGTATCATTTCAATTATTGTTTATTGTTTCACATCCTAATGACCACTGCGAACTTGAGACTATATAGTGTGGCCCGTGTGAACCTAACCTTGCATATGGTAACGCGAAGGTGGCGGTACAGGGCGAGGAGGAAACACGTCTACGGAACGCGCCGCGTTCACTCTGTACACGTCAACGGTGTGATCCACTAAAAACGCTTAAATGACGTATACACGCGGGGTGGGGAGAAAATGAAAATGAAAATGAAAAAAAAAAAAATCCTATATAAATCCGCCGCCGGCGGATCTAATACAGCGCGTTTTTCGGTTGATCGAGCTCCTCGTCCGCAGTCGCGCACAATATAAATCTGTTGTTTATTGTGTGTATCTTTATACCGTATTATTATTGTTATTGTTATTATTATTATTATTATTATACTATATATATATATATAATATATCCCCCCCCCAACCCGGTCACAGTCAGAGATCCGACAAAGTGGTCCCTTTGTACACGCGTGACTTTTAGGGGACGCATTAGCGGCATAATATGTTACAATAACACACTGTATACAACACACGAGGAGAAACCGACGAGTATATATATATATATATATATATATATACGTGAAGGAGAGAGAGAGAGAGAGAGAGAGAGAGACAGAAAGAGAGACGGGTAGCACAGGCGCGTATACATGTATAGGTTGACAGGTCTAGTTTGTTCCCTGCAGTGGCGGCAGTGGTGACGGTAGTGGCGGTTCTCTTCCTTTTTTTTTTTTTTTTTTTTTTGACGATCGCACATGTGGAAAATTATTTTATTGTTATTATTATTATTATTATCATAACTCGGCCGCCGCCGCGGGCAGCAGCTGTTCATCCTCCGCCAGGCCGCCGTCAAAATTGGGGCTGTGTAGTGTGTACCTATATATATATATAATATTTAACGTTATAGATATCACATGATGATTTTTCCTCGACGGGTTTTTTTTTTTTTTTGTTTTGTTTCCCTTCTCTCTTTCGTTTCACCCAATTATTATTGTTATTATATTAATTCGATTTAATTTGCACACGCAAACGCCGCGATGACAACAGTGGGCAACGTGGTCCTATACGGTATTGTCGTGATGCGCGGAAAACGACGACGCGCGGCGTCTTCCACTCTATTAGGCCCCGCGTACATACATGACGTGACGGTCCACCGATACTTACTCGTGTGGGAAACTCGCACATATACTAAAAAAAATAGATAGATATTAACATGTATCCTAACCTTATAACGAGTATAATATAAATTATAATACAATGTTTATAGCTAAATAAAAAATTTTAATGAAACATTGATGACAATATAACAGGAGAACGGATATTGGACATAGCGACGAAAAATGGGCAGAATATTTTGAACGATAATTCATAAATAATAATTATTAAAATGATCCTGAAGAGATTTTCCGTCGCACTCGGAGACGCTATGAAACACCAACAGTAGGTAATACGCAGGAAATAGAAAATCGCACGGGCGCGGATGACTGGCTGCGGTGCTGAGACTATACAGCATCCCTTGTCCCTGAATATTATTAATTGCTCTACTTAGTTTATTTAATACAAAGTATCTAGATATAAAAAATTTCCCTAAAATAATATATGGCATCCCTACACCTATATTTACCAGTACGCGCCTGGAGTCACAAATAATTCAGCTAAGGAATCGTTAGTCCCCGGAAGAGAATAGAGAACCCAACGGGAAATACTTAAAAGTATAGATGAAGTAATGAATAATTTTATTCATACGCCGTTCAAAATGATATGGGAAAATTAAGTTATCCAAGAAGACTGGAAGATCTGTAATCTGTCCAATACGTTAAATAACGATAATCTGCACTGAAATAATTATAGAGGTATTTTAGCCTTGGTAATTATAAAATATAAAATATTATCATATTGTATTTTGGACAGAATTAAACCAGGAACCTACCGCTGTAATTGTTTCCTGAGGTTAAGGGGCTTCGACACCGGCCGTTTTTGAGGAGTTCAGTATAGGCAATTTTTAAGTAATTTTAGGAAAAATAATAATATCTAACAATTTAAAAATATTTAAATACATTTTAAAATTAATCTAAAAATATCCTCATACCCATACTACTTTTCATTGCTATGTAATCACGGTATTTACTAATAAACATGCTCACGCATTTCCATAATTGTAGGTTTCTGGATAAGTTTAGACAAAAAATATATCTTGGAAAAATTAAAGATTAGTTGTTAAACTGTGTTTCTACCAGACGGATTTAAAATTAAATCAATATAAAGATTTTTATGGTGGTTTCAAATTAATGAAAAAATCATTATTTAATTGTTTGTCATTTATTTAAAAAAATCATCTGGTAAAAACATAGAAAATATAATAACGAATTCAGAACTTTTTTCAAAATTAAAATTGAACAAGTTTAACACGGCAAATTTATGGAAATGCCAAGACCATTTTAGCGCTTTGAAAAATCTACTGTCGAAGACCCTTAACCTTATATGAATTATGACCTTCCTTCTTTTACAGTTCGAAGGGCTCCGGGGTATAGTTGATTCAAATAAATCGATAGGAATATATTTGACTCTTTGAGTGAAAATTAACATTTGTATTGCGTCTACGAATTAAATAATGATATTTCTTTTTAATCCCTACTAATATATTTTATTCATTCATTAATCGCTTCCATACTACGTATATATCTCTATGTATTTCATGCTAATCAATTTTCTATATATCATTAAACAGGCATAAACGACCTTAGAAATAAAAATTTAGAACTACAAATTTAGAGGTTCAAGATTAAATAATGTAAGGTGGAGAAAGTCGAAAGCGTCTTCAACCAGAGCTTCATTACATGACTTTCCGCTTACAATTATGCGACTCAACAAATATCATTGAAGTGAAGTTCGAAATAATTACTTATTTCGAAAGTCTAGTCGTTAATAACGGCGAACGTATAATATTAATTTACAAGATTAGCTCATATGGCTTTGAAATAAAAGTAAACATAAAATTTGAGATATGATAAGTGTGAAAACCCACCTGGAAAAATTTTAATATATAATTCATTTTATTTTATACTTAATTAATTTAATGAAGCAAATCATACGTACGCCTAAAATTTAGCAAACTTTTATATGTTAATCTACCTGTTAATTGCTGTTTTCAACGAGCGATGGATGACGTAGATATCTAAGATGATGATTAGAAGTGGAAGAAAAAAAAATGAACTCAAGCAAATGAAGTTGGTATATCGTTCGACAGACTACCTACTGCTTTCCCCAATAACCGACTGAGCTGTTGGTCGTTTATGCGTCACGCTCGAGTCTTCGAAGGGACACGGCGGCCAGTTTGTCAAGAGGTGTATCCCTCCTCAAAAAGATTTTTTGGCCGTTTGTTCAGTATATTTCGCATGTGTGGAAAAATGTATTTTTTTTGCAATGTTAATTTTAACACAACAAATTGTGCATCGTCTATGATCATCTATATATGTGATCTAGACCGTATATGTATCGCTCGGTTGTATGTGGTGGCTTATGATTGCGTTTTTATCAGGCACGTATTTAAGGAGCGATTGCCTCCACCGCCAAAGCTCATATGATATACCAAATTAGATAATTAATTAATTGTGTTATATAATTATATAATAATACCCCACCACTATGACACTTAAGAACCATTATTAATCATTATAATTTCGTAAACTAACTAAACAAATTTTGGTGATATTGTTATATCTTAATAAAAATTTGATTTATTTTATACAATATAACTGATATAAATTGGTCCTCCGACATGTATTCATCATTATCTTACGGTGAATTGTATTTTCGATGTGATAATATTGTGTTACCCGTTAACTGAAAAATCTAATTTGTTGTCTGTTTTAGTTTTGGCAAGTCTCTATTGTACTATTGTAGTAATTTACGCTTATTATTATGAATAAATGAAAATTTCCAGCAGGTATAATATGATAACGAGTTGACTGCCAAAAGAGCCTTTAGGTAGAAAAACCTATTAAATATATTAGTTGAGAAAAAAGTTACCTGCTGTATCAGAGAATTAATGATTGCAGTATAAAAAATAATACAACATTTTGCTAAAATTAAGGAAAAGAAAAGTAGACTTAATAATGAAAAAACTAAAATTATATTGCTTATTGAAATGCATTTGTTTAATTACAAGAGTTTATTATATGTACATTTTATATTTGTATTATTTGTTTAGGTACTATTAGTTTATATATTATATACATTTTTGGGTCTAGAATATTTATAAAAAATGATAGCTCCCCTATTACTATGATTAAGATAAGTGCCTGGTTTTTATGCTCCTTTGGGCTTTGAGTGCTTTCGGGCTGCGTTATTCTATGTGCATTATTATCCGTTATATATGCAGTTCTTGGTATATTGTGTTTTTTTTTTTGTTTCTTATCTGGGGAGTGTCTGATGTATCTGAGAGCAGAGTCGTGCCATTATTTATTAACATTTTATAAGTATTATTTTTTTTACATACATTTTAAATTTGTTTGCACTTTTATTGTCGGTACCTATATTGTTTCTTGCATCGTTATATTGTATTCATGTATATTTATAATCATTTACATGTGTGCATAATATAACACTATTCTTTACCACTTAGTTAAATTGCACCTTCTACCTTCTATATCAACCCTCGACGATACAACGTATCGGTCATTGCTATACGGTGTATCTCTTTCGACACGTTACGATAAATTGTCACCAGAATTACTAATATCAAATATATCAGCATATTTATTTAGGAGTAGGTATTCGATAATATTTTATTTTACATGCCGTAATAGTACAATTATTTGAATTGTACTATACCTACCTAAATATTATAAGATTACGAAATTCTAAAAAATAAAAATAAAAAATTGCCTAAAATTGTTCTATTTATATTTTGTAATTATATAATATGAGACTTCGTTGCGAATTATACTATATTACTATAATATTTTGATTGAGGTATTATATGTGCCTACATTTTAAAATTCTAAGAATTTATATTTAATGGTTGACGCTTATAATTTGTACAATTTAATTAAGTTAATAAATATTTTGTACATTTTTGGATTCTCTACAATACATACTTTGTATAACAAAATAAGTTATTTTTGGAATGAATAATTGACATTTTAAACTTGCAGTGGTCGTATTAAATACATATCTGTATAGGGTATGAATATATTTGTCTAAAAAATAAAATATTTATTTTTAAAGGTTTTTTTTTTGCAAAATATATATATATATATAGGACCTATATACGAATATATTATATTTATTTATTCCAATAACATTTATGATATTTTGGACAAATTATTTATTTTTGTGTTAAATTACATTATTTTTACCTGTATTACTTGCAGTTTAGTAGATAAAATAAATTATAACAACAAAATTTTAATTTAAAAATTGCATAAGGTGGATTTTTATAGATAACTAAGGTCTAAAATTGAAAAAATGTTTCTTATTGTAGGGTGAAGTAATGTATATTCGTGACATCTACTCAAACGTTTATAACAAACATACATGTTCGTCTTCGACTATGAAATTGGCTGAATTATAACTCTAGGTACAACTGCCGATTAACGCATTGATCGTTGAGTACTTGGGACACTCTCGCTGTTCCATATCAGCTTATATTTTTCTGATAAACGTTTTATACGTGTATTATGTGAACATTGTGATATAGTTTATTTAAATGTTTTTTTTTTAAACTTAATCTAAAGATAAGTGAATTATAATTAATTCATATTAAACTTAAAAACATTCTTAATTTAATGATGGAATTTTTGTTTTCAAATTAATTGCCAATAACTTATGAAGCCTTAAGATATTAATACATATTCTTAGCATTTTCCCTTTAAATCAATTTGCATTTGAACTGTGTTTTTTATTAAAAATAATTACTAATATTAATAATGATAACAATGTGACAAATTATAATTAATAAATTATAATTGATTAATAAATTAATGTTAATCATTAATATACTAATAATCAATAATTACTTAATTAACAAAAATTTAACTAATTATACATTTTTCATGAATTCAATGTCTAAATAATGACAATTATAAAAGCATCATTAACTTCTTCTAATTATAAATTTAAAAATGCATAATTAAGTTACCTTACCCTTTTTAGTGACATTCAAATTTATATGAAATTAAAACAAAGATCATCAAACCCAAAATAGGCATATATATTAATATTATAGTAGTTTTACATCATGTTCATGAAATAATCAAAATAATTTTGAAAAATTATTAATGGCGAATATGTAATTAAGAATTTCGTGAATTTATGAGGAATATTCCTTATTTTACCCTATAAAAAAGTCGTAATTACCGATCTTGTCCAAATTTTAAAGATTAAGATTAAGATAAAAATCAAGATTATGAAGAATAAATTTTTAGATTCTGAGCGAAGCGAGGAGCTATAATGGTTTTACAATAAAATTATTTTTTCTTTTATTTCCTGTTAATAATTTTTCAACTAATCGATAATAATCGAAAGAAATTATATTAAATGTATAATTGTCAATTGACAGTAATAAAGTGATGTTTATTACGCCTAGCAATTATAAATATATATTATGTGTTATAATTAATAAAAATACACTTGACCACATTTATTACTAGGTTATTTTTACGGTGTATATACTGTTTGAATAGCTATAGTAATAGTCAGACTTACATCGAAGATCCACTCAGAATCATTTTTCGAATGTACTAATTTATTAATAATTTCAAGTGCAATAGATCTACTAAGATTATCCTGTCTGATAAGTGAAGTGCTTAGTATCCCTAATGATACCCTAATGAGTGATATAGTGCTCCTATCCTCTACTTGTCCGATTCTTACAGTAGAACTATTTTTATTCTTATCTATAAATAATATTTAAAATTAAACTACCTATATTAAATTTGAAAAAAAAAACAATAATTATTTATAATTAATTAATATATACCTAAATTAATAATTTAGATTCAGAACGAAGAGAGGAATGTATTGGTTTACAATGATGTATTTTTTTTGTCTGTAGGTATTTTTTCGGGTAAAATAGGAGTTTTGCTATAAAAGGGTGTTTTGGAGTAAATTTTGGAATAAAGAGTTTTTTTGATAGAAAAATCATTCTAGTTGATATTTTAATGAAATAACGGAAAATGTTCACCTATTTTTAAATAATAATATTATATAAGTACCAACCTTTACTCAATAACATTTTTCGAATGCAATTTATTTATCTTTGCTTTCAAATTTTAAATAATAATAATACATTATTCTGTCCAAGAACCTAAGTAGGGACGATCTTGAGAAATAGTTGTGGGGTCATAGATATACCCTCTAAAAATTTAACAATAAACAAAAAACAAGGTCAAAAACTTTTCTGAGTGTACTCACTGACCCTTATTTTATCGACTATGCGGACCTGAGTCCCTGGAACGAAGGGGCGATAGATCAACTTTCACTATTTATATCTGGACAGCTTTTTGCATTTTGCACTAGTTGAATGCATATTTTGTGCTGCAGTAGGTACGAAACTGCATGTCATGTACACGAAATTTTAGGAACCTCAGTTCAGTACACATTATACAATAGATGTGGAATGTTTTCCAATTGAAATTTTTTGAAAATCCATTTTTCATGTCTTATTCCTAGGTATTTTCAGTAGTTAAATGATCGATTTTTTTTTATTCCAATAAAGAATATACGGCAGAAAGTTGAAAGATTGAAAAATGTCCGCAGAACGAATCTTACGAGTTGTAGCACAATAGGCAAAAGTAGGAAGTATCTACTGTTCGGGAACAATTTCGAATACCATATGATATACACAACGCTTACATTTAGCGAATCGCGTCTTTTCGGACCCACGTATGACTCGTAGAGCGTTCTTCTACGGATGCGTTAAAAAAAAATAACGCAACTATCTACTTACACCCGAATTTATTTATACCTACACAGTTTTGGTTTTGCTAAATGATTGCGTTTGCTTATCAGCGTACTCTAAAAACGGCGGTGTGCAGGGGAAACAAGAACCGTGTCAAGGCGGTAACGACAGTGGCTGATGATAAAATGACGTCACATCACCTATACGACCTTATATATCATACCTATCACCTAACCGGTGCATAATAATAATGATAATAATAATAATGATGTTGTCGTTTACATATTATATTACCTATAATATACAATGTGCCAAGACGGTATTGAAGCCGCCGGTCGGGGGATGGATTTACATTTATATATCTACTACAGGTATGCGTAAATAATACGGCGTGCGACGGCATTATTGTAAAATGTATACATCGCGGTGGAAAGAGAAATCGTCTTGGCATAAAAAAAAAAAAAAAAAAAAAACCGCGTGCGACACGGAATGCGCTCGGTTTAAATGGAATCGCGAGCACCGCCGCCCGTTCATTCGACTGTTGGTCGCCGCCGAGACCACCGTCTCGCCGTCATCATTGTCACCTGTTCCGTCGCCGATTTTCGTTCGATAGGTACAACACTACAATTTATTCGTAATTTTTTTTTTTTTTTTTTCTATTCGGATTTTTTTGTCGTTTTATTTAAACCGCGTATAATTCTCGGTGTACAGTAACGCGTACCACGTGGCCCGAGTGTCGAAAACGCTATATAATAATATTCTCAATGCGATAATATATCGTACAGAAATAATATTATCTATACGTAAGAACAGTGCGTATGCGTGTGATTTTTCCATATAACGATCGGCCGTCGTCGTGTGGATCATCGCATCGTTTGAATCCTGTAGTTACGTCAAGTAAGTCCTCCGAAAAATGTATGATATAATTATTCCCATATGAATATTACAATATTTATTTATTCAAATATACCAACAATAATTCCTGTTACAATATACATAAAGTACAGTGCGATGATATTATAAATATACACGTACCTATACTTAAAAATTAAAAACTCAAGTTTAACTTTACAACTTCAATAATACAAGTATATTAAAACATTACGAATAGGTGTATCATATTACAAAATGTATACATACTCGCATTTACAATAATTTAAGCATTACAAAAAATAATCAAATACCTACAAATTTATTGATCGCAATCATTAAAAGATTGGCAGAACACTTTATGCTATATAGGTATCATTTTTATTGGAAGACATTTGATAAGAGGTGTTGAATCTCATGTATTAAGAGAATGTATTTTTAAGCAGATAGAAGAAAGGAATTCAGAGCAATCTATAATACTTAATATTAAATTATGTAGATAAGAATTTATAGAACAAAAGCGAACGCCACTCACTAAGCAGAGATAAATTAAGAAAATCAAGTACTTACGTTATGGTAGAGGAATGTCAGATTTAAATGAGGTAGAGCTTAAAAAATGATTTTGTATTGATTCGAAAATTCCGTTCTGCTTAGATGTACTTATTAGAAATCTAAATCAAAGGGCAAATTTGAGATTGAAGTGAACGAGAAATCAGTAAAGTGCTTTCAAAACTTTTGAATAATTAAATAAATGATATGTTCTAATAAATCTTAGGTTGCGCATTGCTTTATTTTTAATCATTTCAGTGTGATCGGAGACATTTAATTTAGTCAAACATTATACCAAAATCTTAAAATTGGATAGGTACTAAATCGAGGGGTAAACCTAAAATGGTATAGGTAATTAAAATTTTAGGTTTTTTTTTTTATTAGGTTGTAGTGCAAGGATGAAACATTTTTCTGATCTTGCGTGCCAAAAAGTAACAAATTTTTTTTTATTATTCCCCCCCCCCACGTGTCATAAAATTATGAAAAATATTTCAAGTAAATATAATTTAAATATTTTTATTTATACAGTTAATAAACAAACATATTCATAAAATAAAAATTTTATTACTTAAGTACCTACTTAATGAATTGCTTGATGTGATTTTTTCTGTTGTACAATTGATGTAAATATAATTAGTAACTTTTAATAAAGTACACTTGGCACTACATTAACCCGTTAGTCGATTTCTTAGGTCAGATTTAATAAAATTAATTTTCGAAAAGAGTGACTTGTACGATATTATTTTTACATTATTGATTTATTATATAATATATTACTAAAAACAAATATTTTTATTTTTCTAAAAAAATTTTACGTGCCCCACAAATTTTTTCGCGTGCTATACATTTTCTATCCCTGGTGTAATGCATATATTTTAAACTTATCCATATTTAGTGTTAGGCAGTTACTTATAAATCATTTTTCTAGGTCATAATATTATTTTTTAAATTCACTGTCTCGATTTGTTCTTACTATATTCAAGAGCTTTGCATCGTCAACAAACAGAAAGAGTTGAATGTGTTAGGTGACATTTGGAAGATTATTTATAATATAAATATTAAGCAGTAAGATAAACAAATGATTCCATTGAGGAACGCCTAAAGGGACATTGAATCAGATTTAAAATATTGGTTTTTAATTATTATATGATGGTTAAAATGAAAAGGACGAATCCACGACTACAAAGACCACAAAAACTAAATGACTGTAGTTTATTAAATATAATTCATGGTTAATTCTATCGAACGCTTCAGTAAAATTAGTAAAAATATAATGTGTTTAATTATTATCATTATTGCATATAGATTATAGGTAGATAATGTGACATAGTTTTAAGTCGATGTATCCATATAATCCTTGAATTTTCTACAATTTATCATTGTAATCCTGTATACTTTTACTTTTATAAGGAAAAGGGAACGTTGACTATTTAAATAAAAAAAAATACCCCAATTTCATATGTGCTAGGTACCTATATAATTTCCTGTGTGATTTTTATATCGAATCTTGAACGAAGTTTGTATATGATCTTATATACAACTTAACTTTATATTATTGAAACATGTATTTTTTAATAAAATACAATTTAATGGACAAAGCCGGTAAAAATGAGTTATAGTTTAGTTACTATAATAGGTATACAGTGCGGCTGTGGGAAAAAAAAAATTAGAAATATAATACGCAGCAAAAAAATGAGATATTTTGTAAAAATACCTACATAACATTTGGAAAATGTTATTATTTTCAAAATATTTTTTGATGATTACAAGAAAATATTTTAGAATAAATATTGTGTAAATATTTTATGATGATTAATGGAAAATATTATATAAGTAATCTTTTGCAAATATTTAAGAAAAATATTATGTAAATATTTTATTGTGATTATCGGGAAATATATCAAATGTATAATCTTATGTAAATATTTTTGATATATACATATAGGTACTAAAAATGTTGGTAAAAAATTATTATTATTTCTTTGGTTCTCATTTTTTTTTTTTCGTTATCGGGTTTCAGTATGTAATTTAAGTTATATCTTATATTATAGCAGTGTGTAATAAGAGTATTTAGGAGAGCTAAGCTCCTCTAAAATTTTTAATCCCCTCAGAATTTTAGTGTAAAAGAGAAATTCCAATAGAAATTGTATACAATATTAATAAACTGTACCAGAAAAAATTGATATGAGCAAAAAAAAAAAATTTAAATGAGAAAAGGTCATTATACTCTCTCTCCCGTCAAAAAAATTATATTTATGTTCATTCTTTTATTTAGTAAACAAATTTTATATGTCTTACCAACCAACTTTTATAAGCCATTTTATTATCTAGAATATACATAATGAACTACCATTCTTCATATAGAGTAATTTTTATAGTTTGATTAATTATCACCACAGTTTAGACCACATCACACCCGTGCATAGTATATGTTGATTTGTACAGTTTTACAGGAACTAAAATATTTCCTTTCTTACTCGTCTAGGAACTAATATATTTAATTTTAACTCCTATCCTAATTTTTTGGCTTGCAACTTAGATTCACCCAATTTATCAGCTTTAACAGATATTAAATACGTTTTTAAAGGTTATTATTTAAATGACTTATTATGACTTATGAACAAAAAGAGCGTCTTGTTTTACATATTTCGTGTATATGAATAAATATGTAGGTAAGTGCGTTTCTCCATATTTGGTATATTTATATGTATAATGTATATATCTATTATGTATTGTATAGTAATTTTATAAATTTTAATTGTATACTTATTATTAGAATTTTAAAAGAAAGAACCAGACGAAAATCGTTGATAAATGATAATACATATTGGAAAACTTGAGGATGTGTGTTGTACGTATATATATATATATATATATATATATATATTAGTTTACAGTATTTATTATTATTATTTTTTTAATTTATAAATTATGTACCTAGTTATAATAAATAGGAATTCAACATATATTAATTTTAGGGTTTCTATACTATGTAGGAAATAGAAACCTTTATACATCCGTTTTGTCCGTATGATCGTCCTTATGATTAACTTATGATTTTTTCTTTTAACATTTTTTATGTATGAATTATAAAAATCTTTACGAACGGTGGGGTAATTCCATGTAACAAACGAAAATGCCTTATATTATAGTCGTTACGGTTATGTATTTACCAATTATTAAACAAAAATAATTTGTATAAAATACGTCACTATCGAGTTTTTTGTGCAATACAAAATTCTTATTCATCCAAAATCTTTTAGATGTATTAAAATAATAATCAACTATGAGTACTTACTGGCTTACAAGTTTTTTTATTTTGATATTTATTAAATTTAAGATAATTAAATAAAGTAATTATTTTTATAAACCCGGAAATTAGTACTCTCGAAAAATGAACTTTTCCTCTGCACTTGTTAGGTATATGTATATTTACATATTTTAAAGCAACTATTACACCGTACCCACATATATGTATATGTTTATATTTATGTACATAATATACCTATATTTACATATTTTAGTAGGTATTATAAATATTCATGTAATTTTTTAGATACAAAAAGTGCTCGATAATTTTTCATGTAGATATAACCCATCTAGATATATACTAGCCACTAGGTATAGTATATTATATTAGTAGGAGTTTTAGAGTAAAAAACGAATTAAAAATAATGCTGTGTGGGAATCAAGTGTGAGTGAACCGACGTAAAACCGTTGCAAAAGCATCTGTCACCGCGTTATACTCTTAACGTGCGGCGAGTATAGATGGTACTTCCCACAGGTCATTATTCGATTTTCCTAGTAGTTTTTTTTTAAGCGCGAGAGAAAAGTACTGAAAATAACAGACAATTTTAATAAATCATGTAATAATACTATACCGAGCTTCACTGGCAGAATCGTTTTTTTTTTTTTGGAAGAAACGATTTATCAGTTCATTTTAATTTTATATAATATCCACTACCAGTATCCTACCCGACAAGCTATAAATGCTTCTACCTTTACCACCTTTTTTTTTTTAATTTTGAGCGGAACAAAAAATTTATTGGCTTTATCACAGATTATATGAATACAGATAGCCCATTTGAGATGTAAACAAAAATGATGACCATAGTCCAATCAATGGGGAACCAAAATAGGCGTTAACTTGCAAAAAATAATAAAGTTTTAAAATTTGGCAGAAAGTTTCATCTTGGGCACTGATTAACCAAAAAAAATCATCATCAAGATGAGGCCTGAGGTTTTTTTGAGGTCAAAGGTCACAAAATTACCTTTGAGTAAATATCTCGTTTTATATTAGTCGTACGATAAAAAGTTTTAAATACAATTTATAGAAGAGATAATTATTATCTATAAAAAAAAGTAAATACATTTTTCGTGTTCTAGTGACCACTTTTGCGGTACAGGTCTTGCCAAATTCCGATTTTTTTAAAAAATAGCCTTTTCATAAATTTCTAGCTTTATATTCGTTGCACGATCAAAAGTTTATGAAAAAAAAAATTGTTGTAGAATTTCCTATAAAAAAGTTGTATTTTTTTATATGGAAAAAACAACTGTTTTAAACCGTTTTACGACTTTTGATATATCAATCTATAAAAAATATACAATAATACGGATGCATTAATGCCCACCCCTGGTATATCATAGGAGGGATAAAAAAAGGGATTTAAAAAGGCTAAGTATTGGATCGAGAAATAAAGAAATAAAAAAAAATTCCACCCGCCCTCCTTTTATAAATTGGTGTTGGGTTTATCCTCCACCAAATCTATTTTTTCTAAAAATAACAATAAATATTATACTTACAACAAAAAGTTGCAAATAAAAATTATTTATCGTTTAATTGTTTAAAAGTTTTGTGATGACATATTTTTATCAGACGTATAGGTTAGGCTAGAAAAAGAGTCTCAAATCACTCCCATTGCAAAAAAATAAGCCTTTTTCTATTATATACCCGTCCCTTATTGGAAATGCGTCAACAAAGTATTTAAAGTATTTTTGAGTAGTTGAAAAGTTGTAATCTATAGATATATACATTAAAACTTTACCAAAAGGCCATTTATATTGTGTACAAACAATTTTTCTCACAGTAAATGACTAAAAATGAGTATATATAAAAAAAAAATTTTTAAAAATAGGCCTTTGAGTAGATATCTCGATTTTTATTCGATGTGCGATAAAAAATTTTAAATATAAATTGTAGAGGAGAAAATTCTCTAAAAAAAAATGTATTACTTATATGTGAGCAATCATAATGGCAGTTCATGGCTTTAAATATGTCAGCCTTTGAAGGAAATTTTATAACACGATAAATAATGCATAATATGCGTTTAATTCGAAACGAATATTATTTATTGTGATTTTTTTGATAGAAACGTTACTTCAATATCCATACATATGACGTATGGGAAGACAATTTTTTATTTTGGCCATTTTGGTGCCTTTAGAGACATTTCCAATTTTTGTTTTTTTCTGTGCACAATCAAATATGACAAAAATGAGCTATATTATGAAAATATTTGGATCAAGCTGAATTTTTGCCTATACCCTAATTATATCATTATAAATAACATGTAAAAAGTTATCATCGATATCGTGTGAGCGTTAAAGGTGATTCGAGGTCAGAGGTCATAATAAATAGCCTTTTCGATAATATCTCGCTTTTTATTACGACAAAAAGTATATACACTTTGTAGAGGAGATAATTGTGAACAAAAAAGATTAGGTATATACATTTTTCATCACAATGGTATTTACATATTACATATACATAATAAACAATATAAACAATAGATATAGGTAAATAAAAACCCAATTTCTACAAAATAATTGGTGTTTATTTAACAAATACGTATTTTGAAAACAATGTTTTCATCTTCAATGTTAAACAACTACTAATATAAACATATATCGTAATATTATATATTTTTATAAAAGGATAGCATTTAGTATACCTCGAGAACGGTCAATCGTACACGAAAAATGTATATTATTATAATTTTTGTAGAAAATTACTTCTTCTACAAATTGTCTATATAACTTTTTGTCGTGCGACCAATAAAAAGAGAGATATTCATTCAAAGGCCATTTTGTGACCTTTTACCTCAAAAAAACATTTGTTTCGTTCCCCATATCGATGGCGTCTTTTTTTTAGTTAATTAGTGCACCAAGCCGAAAATTTGTGTCATGTTTAAAAAAACTTTATTATTTTTTTGCAAATTCAAACCTCCCATTGACTGAATTATAAATAATACATCATACTCCATAGGAATCAGTGTGACCACGATATATATACCACAAATTTAAACTTTATTTCTGTGAGACAAACTGAAACCTGTGTTGTTTTATTATTATTTATCATGTTAACATTTAAAATGAACTATTTATACAATAATATTGTATATTGGCAAAATGATTTATATAGTTGTATGTAACTACACTGATAATTGTGAAACCTACCAGAAGACGGTATTCGTCGATATATTGTTTTCAAGTCGAGTGAGCTATGTATATTTATATAATATCTATGGTTTTACAATGAACTGTGTATGAACTTTTTTTATGTGAGCAAATTTTTTTGATTTTTTCATGATTTTTTTTTTACACTGAAATGTGAGCGTATGGTACCCATGCTTTTGTCCATAAAATGTTTCACAGATCTCTTAATAAATTAAAAATTGCAAGACCTTATGTTATGGTACTTTAGAAAAGTCATTTTTAAAATTCATAAGTTTTAAAGAAAAATCTTAAATTGTAATTTTGAAGAAAATGCAATATTATTTATACAAAAAATCCGTGATTTTAGCGGCGTTAATTTGCGGCACATTAAGACCTATAAAGTCTGGACAGCCTCCCTCACATTTTTTTCACTGTATTTATGATTGAATAATTTATAAATTTTTTATTATACATTTATTTTATTTAGTTATTTAACCTTCAATTTTTAATACAAGGTTACCCATATATCATTAATATGCTATATTTCATGAATTTAAAAAACCTTAACTAGAATATTTTTACATACCTATTTAAAATTCGAAAACGTCCAAAAAACACTTACAGAAACTGCGAACTCTGCACAAAATCTTCTATCATTGATTTTGATTTTTCTAAAACTATATTATCAATGGCTTTTGGTAAAGTACAAGTGTAGCAAGACGAGTCTATCTGTAATTTTCATTTAAACAACCATATAAAATCATATTTTTAATTTCTAACTGCGCTCAGAATTTATAATAATAATTATCTTATTGAATAAATATTTTACATGCTTTCTTTAGATAATGTTGAGGTATTTAAATTTTCAGGGTTAAATTTTTGTGTAGAAAGAAATGTATACATGTAAATGTAATATTTCTAACTTTAAAATGCTAGTTTTCTATTTCAAAAATATAATCGTTTATGTATAGATTGTAGATGTATAATTTGTTTTTTTCAAGAATTATTATTACAATAAATGTTTATATATTTTTTGTACAACATTTAAATTCGGTATGAGTTTATAATATATGAATTTTATGAATTTTTCTGATTACATTTTTCTATTAAAAGCAAAATGTGCAATTTATTATTGAATATGTTAAAAATGTTAATCTACAGTAGGTACATTCTTAATAATAATTTATTAAGCCTTTAATATTTATAAATATGAGCGTATCTGTTCCACCCAAAATAAACATTTCTCTTGTATGCATGGAATAGAAATCTAAACGCGTTCAATCGATCGAAAATTGTCCACGTTTTTTTTTTGTGGCGAGTTTAAATTTAAGTAAGATACTGAAAAACATCCGTCGCCGTGAAAGGAATTAATCAGTAAAATTATTTTATAAATTCATAATTTATTAAAAATATTTAATATTTTTTACATAGAAAACCACCTTTCTATAGATAATAAATAATAAATTGTAATAATAATAAATTAATATTATACGCGTAGTATATAGAATGCTTGGTAGCAATAACCATTTTAAATTTTTTAGAGTTATAACTTATAACGTATTGAAATGTGAAAATATAAATAATGTAATAAACAAATATTTATATTTCTTGAGGTTTCCTGATAATTTTGAAATACGTCTTAATTATAGTAATATTAGTAATATAAGTAATTAAGAATACTGATGAAATTTATTTTACACAAAAATTATTTTAATTTTTTTTAATTTTCAACAACATTAAAATTATATATTTAAATCGACTATTATATAGGCAATTATATGATTAAGTTATCACTGTTAATAAATTAAATTGATAAAAATATATTTTCAACATAGTTAAATAAAGTGGAAATATTTTACAAGAGAACCTAAATATACAATGAAACTATTATATTATTATTTTATTGGTAGGTACTACCTAAGGTATTTTTTATGTCTGCCGTTTTAATGTCAATTTAATGTATTTACTGTAATTTCAAAATGTAAAAATTATAAAACACAAGTAAAAGAAGGAAAAGATAAATATTTATAATGTGCTACATTATAATACTTTAATATAAATAATGCTAACTACTGTAGTTATAACTTTAAAAACTAAATAGTACAAATCCGTAACCATTTTTATATTATTACCTACTATATATTATATAAATTGATTTAAAATATTGTTACAGCTGCTATTGTTATTCAATATTATATTTTGTTATCCATATAAATCTACAGTTGCCAAAAACATGTCCAAAAATTAAAATAAATAGTATCATTAATTAAAAAATAATCAAGAAGGACAATTAATTTATAGTATTGTAAGGTTGTGGTGCATTTTTATAATATAAAAGAATAAATATTTCAGCGAGTCTAAAACTATTTTAATTGATTAAATGATAGTAAGGAGGTATACAAATTAATTTTGGTTTTATTATATAGTTTAAATATATATTTCATATTTGTATGTTGTACCTAATATTTAATATAACTTCCTGTTATATTACAGCACATACATACGAATGTGCGTGTTCTAATAGATATATCGTGTGTTTTAGACGGTTATTATTTGCCTTGCAATTAATAGTTGGTCAATCGATATATTATACTTCAGAGTTCATACGATATTTCCGATATTATCCAATCATTTTAGATAATTTTAGAATTTCAGATCCTTTCAAACTTATTTTATAGTCACATTATATTATATAGTTTTTTAGTAATTAAGTGGTATTATTAATTGTTATATAAAATACCGTTTTAGGAAGAAATTACTTTTTAAAAATTGGTTATAAATGCTTGTTGTACAACTGTAGTATTATCCAGCTTACTTTTTCTTCCGTCTTACTTTATTTGTTGTTTGCGAAAATCATAATAATTAGAGAGTTTTTTCCGGAACAAGTATAAACTATTTATGTAGTTTTTAGACGTATATATACGTATATATATTTACTCTCTCCTTCCTTAAACAATATAGTCCATTATTGAGACAACCATTCATAATATTTATATTTAATATTTGTGAATTTGAAATAGTGATATTGTCGATAGTTTATATGTATATATATATATATATATATTATGTATGTATAATATTAATGTAAAATAAAATATATATTAATTATACATTGTATATGTAAATGCATATGTATGATATGTATTTATATTATATATTATAGTTTTAATATAGGTACCTATCTAATAGTAAGTATTACTTATTATTATGTATAGTTTTAAATTACTATTTTATCTTTAGTTTAGGTAACCGTGCATAATATATAGATATACCTAAAATATCTTTGAATTATATAAATCTAAAATTGAAAACTTATCGGTATTTCTGAGTGATTTACATTATAAAATATATTAGTAGGTGCCCGATAGTATTGAGCGTATAAAGAAGTTTGCTACCTGTCATATACTGCAGCTGATATCGAAATTATTTCTTAAGTAAACGTGATAAAAGTATTTTTAAGTATATAAGAATAAAAAATTTAATATTTTTTTCGACGAGTTTTTATTTGTAACATAATCCTTAAGTATAATATCAGCTATGGCGTGACATAATTTACACAGTTTCTGAAATTGTCCACTAGTGCTTTAATATGTCTAATACCATAGAGAAACTAATATTAATAATAATATTATTATTATGTATTAATCATTACTATAATATAATATATAATTTTTTGGAAAATGTGTTAGTTTTCAAATGCTTCATCTTTCGAGTTACTATTATATATACGATTTTCTTAACTAATATTCAAACTGCAATATGAAACGGTGAATCGCTGTAGGTAATACTTATTACATTTTATTGTAGTATAACCATATTATCATGTTGCTCGTTTAATAGAATATGTGAAACATAATATTATGTACTTAAAAATTCTTTAATCGTGTTGCAATAATGATTTCCATATTTATAACATAGGTACAATTAAAAACAAAGGTAAAAGGTTTCAAATCAATTATAAGCCACCTATAGATGCTTATTATTTTAGTGGTTATAAAATATAATCAAAATCCGTGTCTATGTAAATTTAAATGAATTACGCCTAAACAACATAAATATGTATAATATTCTATACATATTATGTGGTTTATATATCCATAAGAAAATTTGAAATTCATTTGTATTTAGTATGTATCTACTCGTAGATACAAATATTACAAGTACGTAATTATAGAAAATAAGTAATGAATACAGTTCACTCTGACGAATAAAAATGATATACCTACATAATATTATATACAGTAACATAGCCAGACATTTTTCTCTGAAGGGGTCCTTTTTAAATGTCCTGCAAATGGCGGACTCGGAGTAAAAAGGTTCTATATCACCAATTTTTTAAAAAGTACTCTTTTATACTGTATTATTAGTTTTTGTATGGACTATATTTTGAAATTGGAATAAACTAATTCGAATCATTATATAATGAGTTACAGCAAATTAAAATTTTGTAAATTAATATTAAGGTATGTATTCTTATAATAGAAATTTAAAAATTCTCTGCTTAATAATTTTAAAATACCTAGGTAGAACCTTTTTCACTCACAGCCAGTAATATATAAACATTTAAGTGTTTTTTTTAAAAAAACTTTACCTGATATGTCCTTGATTATATATGTATTGTCACAAACATTATTTAATTATAAAAAGTCACAATTTCTAAAAAAAATTACTAAACATAGAAGAATAAATTTTTATAAAAATATGTAGAGCGTGAAGAATAAATATACGAAGGACAGTATTAATATTTGATATCATCGCTTCTCCCGAATAATTCTATGAATATAGTTGTAGGGCTGGAAGTGTGTTGCTTTTAAGGTGACTTTTTCAATGTTAGTTTATCAGGTCATTTTTTATTCATGCTCCTTAAAGAAAATCGCTAAAATTCATTTTTTCTTAAAATCTAAACAGACTAAATTGACTTAATTGGAACGGTTTTTATTTTATAAATATAAGTATATACTTTAAACACTTTATGGTAAACTATATTCATTAAGTTAGCTTTTTCAGTCCTGATCACTTACAGCTCGCCAGTGGTGAATCTATTTCGTAGTTTGTCCTTAAATATTTTAATAACACCATTATATTCTACCCCTAAATCGTCGGCTATTGTCGACTAATTTGGTTTGACAATAGTACCTATTATTATTCCGACACTTTCTCTCATGGTGGCCGTCTCTATTACTACAATCAAAGAATTTTCGACATCCGATAACTTTGCTGTAGTTATTATATTATCATTATTAATTCACTTGTCTCGGAAAACTCGTGCTAGCATTCTCATTGATGTTCAAATTAATAATATTTTTCGTATGCAATACTTCCGTAGCACATAAACCCATATTGTATACATTAATAAGTAATAGATTTTGAGCAGAGCAAAGAATGTATTGATTTCATAATGATGTTAATTTTATTTCTGAAAATAACTTATCAAGTAGAAGGAATTGAGTAGGAGATTTGTATTTGTAATTAAAGAGCTATTTTGATAGCAAATTCATTCTAAATGGTAATTTCCATGTTTTCATTTTTGTATTTTTTTTTATTTTCTCAGTATTTTTCTTAACTTTATTATTGTTATGTACTAAAAACACAATCACATGCTCTGTGCTAAAGATTTTTGAAAAAACTATATTCATATATATATATATATATATATGTTATATTCATTACCTAATACTATTAGATTTGTTAATTTGCACACACATACACACACACACATATATAATATATAGAAAATGATAAAATGAAAAAAATTTTCGATCAAAACTTATTAAGTAACAATTAAATTTATAACTGCCGATCACGGATTTCCGAACTTGACATTTTTAAACATTTTAAACAAGTAATTTAATTTTTAAAAAAAAAATTTGAATCAGTTTTGTATAATATTATCATAGGTAACCGCAAATAATAAAAATAACACAGCCATGAATTTCTGGGATCACTAAAAAGTTAGAAATATATAATATTTAATATCTCCTTGAATATTAATAAAATTGCATTTCTGAAATCTCTAAAGCACGTGTAGATCATAACTTAACACATAAAACATTTTTCTCGTTAGTCCTTATACTTTAAATTTAATTATGCGTTAATTATGACTGCATTATGTGAGCATATCCACGGCTACCACTTTTTCAATGTCTGCAATGAAGCAGTGAAAAGGTTAAGCGTAAAGAAACCCTGCCTATTATAACGATAAATATTTATAAATAGAAAAATAACAAATACATTTACCATGGTTACTATATATTACCATAATAGTATAAATGGCGACGTTATAATGTTAAAAAAAAATTATTTTATTGTTACGTATATACCTGTATTACATCGAGATCCGCTTAAAATTATTTTTATAGAATATAATAATTTATTATTACTTTCAAATTTAATATATGCTTCCACTCTCCACTTCTCGTCTTTTTCATATAGATCTGCTACCTTTATTATTTTGGTAATTTTTGTCAATATTTGGGACTTTGGCCTTTTGAATAAATCTAATATTTTTTACCTGAAAATATACGAAATCATTTGGATGAATTTTCAAGGATGTCGTTTGAACAAATAGTTAAAAGTTCATTTAAGTCTGTATATGACAATGATATCAGTACACAAATAAAAAAGAAACTATTTCAGGAATAAAACGCAACTATAATTTTTTATGTAATAAAATTCTAAACTCAACACAATTCTATATTATATACCATACCCACAAATACCGATATATAGCTATGCTGTATAATGCATATATTACATTATATTCTTATTACACTGTTCTTATATACTTAGAATATTACGAAAATTATATTGCCATACAAACAATATAGTATATTATATTCGTCCAAATGGTATACAACCTTCTGTAAAATGCCGTTTAAGATAATACCACACACCTAATTTTGTATAGAAAATTTTTGGAAAATTTTGAGAAAAATGAAAATAAAATAAATTAAAAATATTTAAATATATTTTAAAAATAACTTAAAAATAAACCTGTGATAATATTATTTTTTATTGTTGTGTAATCATGATGTCTTTTAAAAAATTTGTTTTGCATTCCAATAGTACCTATATAATATTATATGATTATCGTAGGTTAACGATTTTGATATCAATATAGTAAGATGAGAACATAAAATATAATAAATCGTATTCTAGTGTTTTACGATTAATTAATTATACCATGTTCTATAAGCTGTTGAAAAACATATTTTAAAAATTGTATATAATCTACAATTTAAAAATCTGGTGTATGATTATAGTTTTTATAATTTTCTTCTATATTATTAAGTTCTCGCTTTTTTTTTGGTACTACTTTTGGTATAGTTATTCTACAATAATTCTACAATACATAGCATTAGAAATGCGTGAAGGTATTTTTCTATTTCAAACATCATGGTGAAATTTTCAAAACAGTTTACAGAAGAGCTATACTCAATGTTCAAGTATAATATTACTTTTATTCCTATTATTTCACTAGAAAATTCTATTGGTACATATAAATATATATATATATATATATCCATCAATAAATGTATACATAAATATTGTATATCAGGTACTTATCTTAATTAAAAATATAAACGAAGTATAGGAAAATATATATGAAAGAGATAATATCAAAGAAAAAATCCAGTTTAAAAAATGGTAGAAAAGTAGGAAGAAAGATGATTGGATAGAGTACAAAAGTTTATGAAAAACAACCAAAAGTGTAGTGAGTAAAGCTAAATTAGGGAAATATAATGAGTTGTTTGAGGGATTAAGAACAAAAGAAGGAGAGAAAAATAGCACGCGAGTATAAGGAAGAGAAAAATGATCCAAAGATATTAAAAATGTATGGCGGAAAAAATAAGAGGATAAGATAATGCAAACAAATAATAATAATAAAGTGATAAAGAGACGGAAAGAATATTTTGAAGAATTATTATTATATACAGCATTTCTGAAAGAAGTTACAAATTAAGTTGAGTAGAATTTAGGTCTGGTGGGTTTAATAATAGAAGACGTTTGGAGTGCATTTAGAAAAATGAAAAAAGAACGTTAGGACCTATTGGAGTATCATTAGAAATATGGAAAGTATTAGGGACTTTAAGAATACAAGATTCTAGTATTTAAAAGAAAATAAGATATATAGGTATGTGATAATTATAGGACAATAAATTATGAGTTACTATATAAAGATTTGGGAAAAGATAATTGAAAAAAGTCAGGGAGGTACTTGGCACGTCGGGTATGATATAGATGGGTTTAGTTGATCCATCGTCCTTTCGGCCCTTGGACAGAATAGTATATATTAGATGTATTATAGGACCAGTTAGTGTCTAAAATATTAGAAGCCCAAGGAAGACTGGCGTAAGTTAAGATGGGGAGCATGTAGGATTTAAATATGTAAAGTTTCGTTTGGATGGAAAGAAGACTTTTGTAGTTAATCATGGGAAAAAGTAGGTGACCGGCATATTTGGTTTTATTGATGTTGGAGTACATATCAATATGAGGAGTACACTCGTGTTTGTCTTTGAGTTCTTACTTATTTTCCTTCGTAATGGATGAAATTAGTAGAGAGTTCAGAGGAAGTGTACGGTGGACTTGAATAGTGGAGAAAATCACTTGAAGGTAAAAGATCGTCATCTTTATTTATTAAATTAGATTTGATTTTGGAGAAAAAGAACACGGAGCGAATAGGAAAAAGCGAATAAAAAAATAATGAAGATGAGTGGTGATGTGGTGAATGAGATTGAGAGGTTCAAGTATTTAGGATCTGTTTTACAAAAGAGTAGTGGAAGATTCGAGAAAGATATGAAACACATGATTAAGTGCAGGTGGATGAAGTGGATAGAAGCGTCAGGCATTTTATGTCAAAAGGATAACAATTTGGTTAAAAGGTAAATTAGGCTAAAAGTTAAATTTTACAAGACAGTGTTGATGTATGGATCAAAATGTTAGGTTGTAAATAGGAAAATAGAACAGAGTGAGTGTAGCAGAGATGAGAATGTTAAGATGGATGAGACTGAGACATGTGTAAATATTTCATGCATAAATATGTATATGTAATATTTATAATTATAATTATATATACATAAATATAGTAAGTGGACTTACTGTAGTGACTACCAATCGCCTCGACGTCGTTTCCAATATACATTGACTATCGAGATATTGTTTGTTATCATTCTCCTTTGTCCTCTTTTCCGAGGCAACTATGTCGAAAATTATAATAAATTAATGTAGCTTATTGACTAATATAATATAATATACAAATTCCGATATCTGCTTGTGGTTCGCCTGTTTATCGCTTCAATATGTTTGCTGTATTATTATCTACTATTCATATAAGTATGTAACAGATACAGTTATCATAATACATTATTTTACATTTCTGCATATTTATTGTTTTAACAACATAACCGCTATATTAATGCATAATTCGAAAAATATACTATTATATATTTATATTATAAATATATAGAGATAAAGATATAATATTTATATTATTTATATAATATAAAATATTATGATTCTTACTGTTTTATTTTTTTTCTTGTTTTTTTATTTTTATTTTTTTTTTTATTTTTTCTTTTTATTTTTTTTTCTAACACCGAACACTGCTATGAACACATATGAGCAATTATTATTATTTATTTGTATTATATAATATAGTCTATTATATTATACCTTAGTACGGCGATATCACGTTTAATATTATGAATTAAAAATGAAACTAATGACATGATACAGAGGTTAATACCTACCCAGGATTTTTCCTTTGGTAAGGGAATACTGAATTATTTAAAAGTATATGATCAAGTATACCCGGCTGTACATACATACATTTAAGTATTAAAATTTATTCTGACATGTACATGTATTATTATTTATTCTCATTATACTGTTTATAACTTATTTTTCGAAATAAATACTAATAAATGTATTGTATCTCTACTTGTATATAATATGTGATATGAAGTATTTTAATGCGTCCATACTAAAATAATCAGAAGGTAATGTGAAATAGTTGACACATTAAATTTTTAAGAAAGAAGTAAAGAAAAAGTATTAATCTTCTGATTGTTTATAAATAAGTGGTTTTCTTTTTAATATTTGGAAGAAGTGATACTTTTGTTAGTTTATACATAGATAAGCAGATTAGTATATATTAAATTGCACGTATAATGTATATATAGACTGAGAGGTCTTATAAACTTGACAGATGTTGAAAATTAGTTGAGTGATTTTTTTTTGATTATATTATATTCATAATATAGATATTCCACTTATTTTATTTATATAATTATACATAATATGTAAGAGTATATTTAATTTTATAGCGTAGAAAATTAAAAAAAGAAAAATTAAGAAAAAAGAAATCAATTTTCATTAAATGTACATTTAAAATGTATTATATTCATCATTATTTATTGGGTAAATAATGTATTAAATAATATATAAACCATTACCTATTCTATGGTTTATATTTAAATTTATTATTTTGTAATGAAAACCGCACAATCTTGCCATAAAAATAGCAAATAAATAAAACATATAAATAAGTATATAATGCCAATGAAATTCGGGAAAATTAAATATTAATGATTTAATTATGATTATTTTTAACTACTAATAATCATAGTGAATTATAATTTATTAAATATAATATAAAACAAAATAAAATATATAGGGCTGTACCAGGTACCTACCTATATGTTTTAAAATTATTCATGTCGGGTTGAATAAACTCCCATTGAACTATGAAATAGTTGAACTAGACTATAAATACCAAAATATTGTTCTCCTTCTCTCTGCATCAACATGACCTATAAACCATGGTCCCCATTCAATTTTAATGATCTGTTAAATTTATTAACAATTTATGAAGCCTAGTACCTATGATAACAATTACCTAATAATAATATATTACCTAATTATTATATTTTTTTAATAATAATTCCCATAATATACTTGTATAAATCATCGTTACAAAAATCAAAAAGGTTAAATCTCAAATTTATAATAGTATAACAAACAAAGAAAAAGTGTAGTTTTAAATAATTATTTATAAAAAAAAAAAATACCTATATATTACATATATAATACCATTGATAATATATTATATATACATATATATATTTATAAACACTGTAGTATATACAATCAATGATAATACCCCAAAAAAAAAATTAAAAAACAATAATTAGATAGGTATCTAATAAAATATTATTTTGGACCAATTAAATGTACATTTAAGGAAATTAAAATTTGTATAAAATTACACTATTAAGTGTATTTACCTACATAAATATTTTCTACTTATTTTGACAAAATGTCGGTACGTAATTGTTGTACACGACCTAAATCTTTTTTGAATTTTCTATGATTATACGGATTATTTTCGATTATAATTTACGATTTATATATAATTCACTATACAACGATTATGTATAAAAAAAAATATTCACGATTTTCTCTTATGTGTTATAGAAAAACAAGATTATAGAAACTCAGTTTTAACAATAGATCTCACCATATTAATTTATTTCGTATTTTTTACGATTCTTGCGTCATACGTTTAATTTATAAAATTAAAATGTATGTATTTTTAAGTTATTTAGATAAAGAATAAATATATGTTATATAGGTATTAGGTACCTATATACATTATACACAATATTAATACGTCAAAACATTTCTTGAAAAATATAATAAATTTTTTTTAAAAAAATGTTTAAAACTATATCAGAAAATATATCAAATTTAAACACAGATATGGCAATCTATTATTTCACTTGTTTATTCAGTTGTTAATAACGTATTGGCTAATATTATTATATTTTATAGAATTGTGTAAAAATTATTATCAACTTATTATATAGAATTGTATTGTAATTTATCTATAGTAAATAAAATTGCTAGGCATTTTAGCCATAATAAATGATTACAAAATAACAAATACATGATTGTTTTAAAATAATTATAAAAATAAATCAGTATAATTTTTTGGACTTTTTAGATTAACATTTAACATAATTTGCTGTAAAAATACATCCGTGAACATAATAAGTATATGAAAAGTATAATAAGTATATGAAAATACATCCGGTGGTCAAACAGTTTGAAAATCTTGTCAGTGAATGAAAATTAGCGTAACGTAGACATTTCCGGTCAAGGTCAACCAGATGGTAATTTAAATGTTTCCAGCGAAATTTTTATCAACGACTTATAATCCAATGCCAATTATAATTCAGAAAATATCGTGACATTATATTTATAATATGACCGTTGTAACCAATAGATTTCTGAATAAAATTGTTGGATTTCAAGCAAATAAGTACGATGTACAAAAAGCCTATACTTCTAATGTTATTGCCTATTAATTATTTTTATTTTTGATATTATACATAGGTAATTTACACTAGATATACGTTTTTATTTTAGTCATTATGATAAGTATCAATTATTTACACGGTACAAATATTTACAAGACTCATGTTTTATTGTTAGGTAGGTATTTAAATATAAATATTGTTTTCTATTATTGACACAAATACACAAGATTAAATATTTTTATTTTTTTTTTTTTTGATAGAATAAGCTTGCTTTTCTTTATAAAATTCCATGTATTTTTTAAATTTTATACTCTTCAAATAAATTTAATTAACTAAATTTTTTTCCAAACTTATAATAATTTACAATTGTTTTGAAATTTAATAGAACATTAAAACTAAATACAAAGTCAGGTATTATTATTTATTATTTATATTATTATTGGTATTATTATTATTACTATAATAGGCAGGTGTTTTAAGTTAACAATAATATTTATCTACATTTTATTGTAGTATTTAAGCATCAGAAAATACATAACAGCCATTTTCTAAATACAATGCCTACCTAAAAATATTACTTAGGTACATAAATTAATTATTTTTATATTTTATTATTTATTTTCAATTTATTATTTTACCTATATTATACATTATGTAGTACCTAAGTAAGTACTAGGTATATGGGTACTATAGGTATACCGGGTACTCCTATATTTTTGTGCAATATTTTGATTTTGTATTGAATCAAAAAATTTATTTCTTAGGTTAGCAGAAGAAATAAATAACGCTGTTATACATTTTCGTGGGTAAAACATATATGAATAAATGAGAATTTTATACTTCTCCTATTTTTGTTGTAATGTTATAGGGAGCATTAATATTATTTTGAAGGGTAGAATCGAAGTTATTGATTTAGCATGTTGAACTGGTACCTATATTAAATATTAATTACTTTCATTCTTTATTCAAATCCAAAAATGAACTAGAATGAAATATAAATATTAACTGGAATTGCTTAATTATTAGTATTTGATTAAAAAAGTAATAATTTATTCAGTTCATTAAATTAGTTAACAAAAAATTAGATAATATTTGTACACTTACTTGAATAGTGAGTAGCTTGTTATAATAAATTGATAAACATTTATATCAAAGTAATTAATCAATTAATTACAAAACATTAGTTAAAATATAAAAAAATTATAATAGTAGGTACTCGTTGATTAATAATTTATTATATTATAAATTAATGTAACTATATCAAGAAAAAAAATTACTAGTGTTTTTACATTTACCATAAAAACAGTATTATACAGTGGTTTTAAATCATTTTCAGTTTACGTCCCCTTTTAATTCTTGAAATAGTATCTCCTTTTTCCAGCATGACATAGGTACCTAAATTACACATTATTTTCTAACTAAGAGAGTATGTATCACATTAAGTATACATTTTTAATCAAATATTGACATGTGTTCTGAATTTACTAGGATTATTATTTATTTAATACAAAATATTAAATTTACACATTTTGACGTCCCCTCTGAAATTATGAATGCCCTGAGTAACACTGGTCTCACAGAATTTAACTATAATTTATTAATAATTTGTCGATAGTGAAGACCAAACTGATTTCGATAACGACCGGGTTCATAGGTTATTCGTGTCGCCATTATTTCAAGTGGATTACTCTAAAAATGTATATAACATAATGTGCGTTAACATAGAATTACCTAACCTTAAACTTAAAGTTACAAAATATATGGATGTACTTATTAGAGCTTAGGCATATTTAAATCTACATCCGAGTGTGTCCTGGTCAGTGATTTATTCGTCGTCTTTATTTATTATTTATTTTATGATCTTTATATAGAGTTGACCAAAACAAATACGAAACGGTAAACGTAGGTACGTTTTAGATTAAACTGCGATATCGAAAACCAACTGTAACGTCTTCAGGGGGGAAATAGAATTCCCCCACTCATTTTATGTCATCACAGCGAGTGTGTTTAATGTTTATAGATAACGGAGTGCGGAAAATGATTCATATATTTTATTTTTATTGATTTTTTTTTTTTTTTTCGTTATTTGTGTTTATCGTACTAATTCCATCGGTAACTCAAATGTAAATAATGTATGTACGTTAATCATTGAAAATATGGTACTTGTTAAATAAGATTGCTCGTCTCGCCGTTACCGATATATTTTAATTCACTTTCCGATCGTTGACTGACGTCGTCGTAGCACTTAATGCCTGCAGACCACTCCATCGTATTATCAGTGTAGCGTTTTGCTCTACCGCAGTGTTGACGCGTTTCCTATAAATCTAATGTACTTTGTTATTATAGTCTCGTTTACATATTCTAGTCTATAGTGTTAATAATATACGGTGTTTGGACGATCCCGATGTGCCATGGAAAAAGACTATATTCCACTGTAAGAACCGACCACGTGTGTTATATCTACTATTATTATTATTATTATTATTATTATTGTTTTTTTTACCGTTTTGCACACGTGCGTTTATGTATACGGTTATCACATCTAACCGTCTATGTTACGCGTAATAAATTCTATATGCCCTAGACATCCTACAATATTATTATATACGTAATACAACATGTGATAACGACGGAACTCAACTCGTAACTTGTTCTTTTTTCAGATTAAGTGATAATCCCAAGTACGGGTCCGTTGATGAAGACGTGTTCATGAGCACGCCACCGACCATGACCGGGGCCTTTGTACGGCAACCGTCAACCGGTTCCGGTAAACAGCTAGTATACTGCATCCATGGCAAACCGTCTGGCTGTTGCGCCACCCTGGTGTCGGCTGAAGACGGCAATTCTAATCACGAAAAACCCGACCCGACGGATGCAAGATCTTCCATTACAATATGTAAGTGCAGTCCCAATGTATAATGTCATAGTAAAAATATGATCAAATTAAGTAAAAACATTATCTCGTATAATGAATTAAACTCGTCGAATTTAAAGTTAAAAATGAATAAAAAAAAAAAACCCCGGCGATGTACTTCGCACGTCTGCAAAAAGTTGGTCCATCGTCCTTTTAGTCCTCGAGTAGAATAATGTTTTATTATTATTTTAGATTTGAATACAATTCGTTCTGAACAGTGTATTTTTTTTTGGGGGGGGGAGGGGGATAAATAAAGTACCTACTAAAAAAAAACTAATTTCGAAATGTATCACTCGGCGTTTTAATTTATATTTCCCTCTAATTGCATTATGACAAATTGTACTAATATTATATTTTATTATCATTTTTGGCGTTGAATAAAAATGTATACACACTTGCCCCTTCTCTTCGAAAAAAAATAGTTATACCGTAAAGGATGTACATGCCGTATAAGTATGTATATACACTGTATAGGTATATAAAATTCACTATAATATAATAAGTATACATATACTTGTATAAAAAAGGCATTTTGTATATCTATACATTCTTATATACCATATAAAGTTTGCTTTTTCTTAAAGCTAAATGAAACTACTGGAAAAAATGAAATAAATACCTCTCAAAAGTACCTACCGACTAGAACCAATTTCCTATTGTTGACATACAAATGCCAAAACTCTTATATTCGATTCCTTCTGGTCGAAAAGTTGCACACAGAAAAAAAAAACTTTGTAAAATCAATAGCTTCCACGCCATGCTCAGAATTTAAAATAAAATGTTAAATTCAATTTTAAAGTTATACCTAGTTTAGGTTTTTCTGTTACTGATAAAATTAACTAGTAGATTATGTGCGCCTTTATATTATAAATTCTTTATAGATCACAACGTTACACGTCAGTAATCGTGCACGTGCTATTTGATTTACGAAATTTATAAGCACCTAGTCAATTCGTATGGTGAGCTGGTAACATCTCGTCTTAAACATCGAATGCCTCGTAGTACAACAATCGTATTTCGTTAATCTGTTGTAAAAATTTAAATAATTAAGCATCTAAATAAACTGAACTGGAAAGTTTAAGATCTATTTGTCTACAGGTACTTCGCATAATAATGCTTTCGTATATAACTTTAGCTTATCATATTATCTAAATTATTTTTAATGTCGTTTAATATTTAATTATGTTATATTAATTACGTTTTTAATTGAATAATTTAATAACATTTGTAATAACTATTTAATAACGTGTTTGGGTATTTAGTTAAATACATTAACACATATAATATCATAAATTCAATACAAAGTTTGCATTAAATTTCTAATCAACTCATATTAATTTATAGTATGTACAATAAATTGGCCCAAGACTAGATATATAGGTATCATAGTAATCATACAATAGCTAATTGTATACACAAATATATTTATAAAATGCATGATTACTTTGAGATGTAGTTGTCAATATATTATACTTAAACGACTTTTATGCAGCAAATACAAAAATGAAAATTACTTATGATGTTCTCTACTGGATTTTTTAGATAAAATTAATACTATACATACATTTGATAATGTATATATATATTATTTTCCAGGCCATTAGTAAATATGGTAAAATTGAAATAGGCATTCGACTAGGTTGTTTTTTGGATTTAATTGAGTATACATTTTTGTTATGTGACTCGACTGTCGGATGCGCAAATGTATATTGAGTATATGAAACACAATATGTATATATACAATATACATATGTATATGAACACAATTATTGATCTAAATTTTGTCTGTATTGGATTATAATTATAATTATATTGGCAATAATTGAGTAAATAAGTAGGTCCATTCACTATAGGTATGTTTCGCGGTAAGTTGAAGTACGTTGAATTATTAATATGTAACCTATGTATATTGTACACATATATTTGTGAATTTACCCTTGAATTTACTACAGCGACCTCTTCAATATTTTTACCCACATTTTTCGTATCTTTTTTATATAAACTTAGTGTCATACCGGTTTAATAGCAATAGATAATGACTATAATCAAATAACTACAAGTAGTGTGAATACTGAATAATACGATCAAAAAAAGAAATAAATTAATAAATATACACATTTTTAAATTGTCTTTAAAACTACTGTAACTAAAACACTAAATATTTTCCAACCTTTGACTGCTAAATTGTTATAAATTGATCAAAACGAGATTATAATCGTATCGGATAAAAACTGGTTCTATCTTAGAAAACGTTATTACTGTTTTATTAGCTAGGCATATATAATATATATTATATAATTACCCCAATTCCTACTTATAGGATATCATATTATAGGTACTATAACAATTCATTGTATTTATATATTATCTTGTGATTTTACACATAGATGCAAGGTACAGAAAAGTTAAATGTAGTAGACCATAAGTAATTTATTAAATACTAGCTTAAGTGCAACACCTGTCGAGTGCAACTCCTTGTAAGTGCAACTTCTTTTATGTCAAACTATTTTTAAGTTCAACACCTTTTGAGTGTTAAGATTTTAATTTGAAACTCCGATTGAGTGTGACACCTTGTAAGTTTAACCTATATTTTTTATTATTGAGTGCAACATCTCATTCGTATACATCGGTTTAGTTATGTATTTTATCGGAAATATTGTTAATTAATTAATTTTAAAAATACTTCGTCTAACGGCGGACACTGGCGTTCGCTTTCTAGAAGATAGTCGTTCACTCCTAAAGTGTTTCCGACGAATAGGTTGACAAAAAATAAGTAATCCAAAAATTGATCGAACTTATTATTCTCGGAGTTTTATTACAAGTTTTACTCAACCTGTATTGGTATACAATAAAAAAAAGTAATATATTATAGTAGGTACCTACTCTGCACATGTAAAAAGACTTTTCGTTCACAAATTTTTATATAACCATTGTCGTCAGGTCAGGGGAGATAATACGACGGCGCGGGAGAACGTCGAGTGATAACGGATGAAAGGCGAGCTATGATAACGAGCGGCGAGTCGGGAAACGCGTTTTTCTTCCAGGCACCAAAAGCTCGGAGAAAAGGCGAAAACGCAGAAGAACGAAGCCGTAAAAATTTCAAAATGACGGGAAAAGAGTTTGAAAACGTTAACGGTAAAGGAACACGCGTCGAGCAACGGTGAAAACAGGCCGGGGAATTAAATTTCTATAAGACGTTTTTCTCGTGGAACAAACGGGTAAAAAAAAGTTAGCATTTCATATATAAGACTAACTATTCGCAAAATGTTTGAAATAAATCTCAAGAGGTTGAACATAGATGTATATATGAGATGTATTATGCTGGTGGAGTATACGCTGACTTAATGAAGGGATTCTATCATCGTATTTTTATTTTTTCAATAAATCGTTTTAGGTTTTTAAACATAAATGTTGACACTTTATATTCCCATTTAAAAGTAGTTACTAAATAGATATTTATCGTTTTATATAAGACTTATATTATATGTCCGCCTGTCTTTATAATTCGTTGTTGTGGTTATCAATATCAATGTTCACAATTTGTATTCGTTTTATTCGTTTTAGGTATTTTTTTTATACATAAGTATAGTAGGATTAAATACATTTTTTATAGAATTATAGTTTATTGTTTAAAATGTCTTAAATCTGCGAATTTAGCACACTCACAGAGAGGGCTTTCCGAATTTGTTGGTTCAATATGTTGTATTTTTTGTTTGATATAAATCACATTTCCATTTTCCGTATAGTCTTCTATTATTGGACCTACAAATCTCGTATTTATCTTAAAATCTGAGTCTTAAAAATTCTAATTAGATTTTATAATAATTGAAAATTGAACCCTTTCACCTAAGCCAGCAAGTAGTGTTTAAGCATAGGTAGACAGTCGTATATAGTTAGATCCGATTGAAAAATTAGAAGTTTAAGTTTTAGGATAATTAGTAGTTAAATAATTGGCAATTGTTATGTTTTCTTCCCCTTTACTTATTTCCCCAACTATTTGGGGTCGCCCACCTTAGTTCTGCAATTGCATTTGATTTTCCGTATCCTCTTTACTTACACACTCCCACCTCATATCACTCTATTACATTTGCCATGTCCCTTTCAATCTTCCTCTTACTCTATTTCCTTCAACATATATTCCCATTACTAAACTTACTACTTCTGTCTTTTCTCTTCTTAAAACATGGTCAAACTATTTCAATCTATTGTCTCTTATTTTGTCTTCTCTAGTCACACCACTCATCTATCTTAACATTTTCATCTCTATTATCTGCTACACTTATTCTCTGTTTTATTTATCTATCTATTTATTTCCCAACATTCTAATTCATATATTATTGTAGGTCTTACCACAGTCTTATACAATTTATCTTTTAATCAAATTGGGATTCTTTTGTCAAGTAAAATTACTGACGTTTCTCTACACTTCTGCACTCATCTACACTTAATCCTATATTTCATATCTTCCTCAAATCCAACCACCTTTTGTAGAAGGGATCTATATGCTTGAACCTTTCAACATCACCCATTTCATTCCCATTCAACTTCATTAATTAATCTTTTTATTCGCTCACCCCATGTTTTCTTGTTCCAAAATCATATCACGTAGTTAGGGCATATAGTTGTGTTCCCATCATCTTTTATTGGAGGTCCATGGTTTATGCATGGACAAACCCAAAATGCCATAACATACACTCGTTATTATAGTCGCTCATACATTTTTACCACTTTTATTTATAATACCAAATGGAAGGACATTATATATGCATTGTTCTTAGGAAAAAATTCCCATGATTGCCATGAAATTATAGTCAGAATGTTTTACTTTAATGTAAAAAGTTTTAGGCAGTCTGGAGAAATTCGGTACGATATGTACTCGTATTTAGTGGAGTGACAAAAACGGGGTCTTCCATACATACATAAACGTTTTACTGTAATTACAGCAGCGTATCACTAAATGCCAAGTTATGATAGACAAGACTATTTTCGCAAAAATACATACCAGCACTAGATCCTGTTCTCTACAAAATTACCCTCGAATATTTTTAAAAGACACTCAACTGAAGACAATGGTTACCTCAAAAAAAAAAAATGAGGACTCCAACCTGTTTTACAGTTATAGAATTAAAAGAATTATATAGGACAATCGTTGCGTGGTATAGAATTTTCTTTTATTACGTATGTTAAAATTAACGTAGAATACTGCAACTCTGTGAAATCTATTTTATTTTTAAAAATAAGCAGAATACAATGAACATCATTCTTTATTCATAAAAACTACAATATTAGGCCAATAAAAAAATGCAACCTTGAAGTTAAATTTATAAGCAACAATAAATAAATAATTCAATAACTTTTTTCCCCGAATTATAAAATATAATATTATTGATACTATTTGTCAAAATGCTTTTAAAGGGAAATAGAAATTAAAGTTCTGGGTGAAGCCTGGTATGACAGATAGTATAGGTATATACTCGTAATATATACCACGAACCCCATGACTATCTTCCCGTTTTAAACGCGCTTAGAATACCAACATTTGAGAGTCACGAGTTAAAAATGCTTGTACAAAGTTCTTGAATAATATAGTTTTTAGCTTAATTGATGTACCATCGTTAATATCTAGAGTTGGATTCCGAATACCGGTATAATAAGCTCGGGAATTATACCAGATAGATTCAGTAAAACAAGGACGATTAAAAATCATTGTAAAACAAAACATTGGACCTAGAGTCCAATCCTCTAAGAAAAATCTCTCTGGTAAATAGCTCTAACAATATGTCATAACATTAAATTTCTTATATGTTATAATTATATATTATGTATTTTGTATATATATGTATATAGAGTAAACAAAAGCCGAATAGCGATCATTATTTCAAAATATAATATATATACAATATATATATTATATTTAATTCTATTACTTCAGAAGATGCCACACATGTGATTTGTAATAGGTTCTGTGTAGGTAGTTTTTATGAAATTTGAAGAAAACTTAAAATATAATAATTTAAAAATATATTTGTGCCAGTATCACTTTTTATTATTGTGTAATCACGATATTTATTGTTAACAAGAACGTTTTACAAGAAAAATATGTTCTCTTGCTGTAGTTATAATTAAGAAACCAAATTTTTGCACAATATTATAAACAGATTTTTACAAAATTAATCAAATTTCAAGATTTTATATTTATTTTAAAAGATAAAAAAAAGTTGAATACTATAATTGTATCTAATTTTATGTCAAAATTTGGTTTCTTAATCACAGCTAAAGCTCGAGAACAATTTTTTTCGCAAAACAGTTTTTTACGGTAGAATAACGTATGTGAAGCGGTCCTCTTAATAACAATATATATTTCCTATCCTCACGTAATACCTAGGACCATCTTCTAGACACCTAGACCTTGTAAATTAAAGTATACTACTTCGACCCAGAGTTACGTAAGTGAGAAGAGATGTTACAGTACTAACGGTATCTATTATTTACACAAATAAATAAATTCTGAACAACTAATACTTTAAACTTTTTCAAATATACGAGTATAATAAATTAGATTAGATTAAACTAATAAAACAAAACGATAACAAATATATTATTTTCATTATATATTTTTGAAAAAAAAAGTTAACAAATAATTTATCAATTCGTAATTTTTCATAATACGGTGAAAAACGTATGTACTTAATTCAAGTGGAATACCAACGTGTTTATTTAGATAGTTTCAAATCTACTTTATATAATCATACTCAACTAAAAATCAAGTGTTTACTAAACGTATTATGAAATTAATCTTATTGTTTTTTATACTATAATAAATAATTCTATAATTGTATGCAAAAACTCATTTGATATATTTTTCGGCTTTACTGTTATAATAGTACATTAATTTCACTTTGAACAATTTTCATCTGTATTCATAATCGTCATTCAAGTAGTACATAGCTCTAAGTCATGTTAGATTAAGATACTGGATATAAGTATAGGTACCACCTAATGCATAAATTTGCATCATATTCTGATTTAAAATCATAAATAAATATCTATTAAGTACCTATCAAATTAATTTTTTTTTTTTTATAACAACAATATAAACAAGTCCAAAATTATAAATCTAACTGTATAGTGTTATACGAGTTATACAATTAAGTGAGTTAAATGAAATTCCTTATAATTGTGAAAACCAAGGGTTAACTGGCTATATGGTGATGTTGATGTACCAATTTAAAATGGGGCTTCATGTATATTTTTGGGCCTCTAATTTTTTTTTTTTACTGTGTGATAAAGATTTAAAAAAAGGAAATAATTTTTAAATTTGAATATAGTTCATTTTATATTTGAGTATTTATTACTTAAGATTTATTAGATATCTATTATTATAATAAAATGGAAGTGCATTTGCGTTACCCACTGCCCATCGGACGAATTCAGAACGTTCTGAATTTTAGATTTTTAGCGCAACAAAGAATGTGTATTGGTTTTACAATTAAAAGTTTTTTAAATTTATTATCATGTATGTATATTGTATTTTATGTATACATTTTTTTGGATAGAAGAAGGAGTTGAGTAGGAGTTTTTGATTAAAGAACTTTCATACATACATACGTCATGCATTTTCAATTTTTTTTTTGTTTATTTTTACAATTGTTGTATTATTTATTTTTTACTACACCCCTAATGTGAGTTAAAAGATAGATAATTTAAAAATTAATCCAAATATTTTTATTTTAATAATAATAATAAAAATGTCAAAACAAATTGAATTTATATGATGTACATTTTCTCCATCAATTATAGTTAAATTAACATTGATTATAATATCATAATCTGAATTATTCCTCATATTGTATTATGAAAAATGTACGACTGTTCGTTATTCAGATGTTATAAGTATCCATTGTTTCAAATGCTTTAAAATAATATTTTTGTAAATAATATTTTATAAAACTTCCATTTGCATTCCGTAAGACACTACATTTTATGAGAGATAAAAATTGTGGTCGTAGAAACAAAATCACCTTAAAAGTTATGCCTTAATAGGAGGCCTTAAACGAGCAGATTTGCCCGTGTCCGAATTTTTTCTCCCAGTCCGCCCTTGAACTAAAGTTTGAAACTCATATAATAAATTGTTTAGTCGAGTGTTATGTAATATATATTTATTATTTTATACATACCTAGATTTCCTAATCGGTAAAAACAGTGAAATAACTTTTCATTTTTAGTTAACGAACATTGTCATCCGAATCGAGAAAGTACGTCAGACCATCAAAAGGCCAGACGAAAACTCATATTTGCCAGTGCATTATGTCTTTTCTTCATGGTCGGAGAAGCCATTGGTAAGTTTTAGCCGAAATTTCTTATTTACAAAAATCCGATATTAAAATAAGACTGATAATGATAAAATGTAAATATATATATATTAGGAGGTTATATGTCGAGCAGTTTGGCAATCGCGACTGACGCCTCGCATCTCCTCACGGATTTCGCCAGCTTCATGATATCGCTGTGCGCCCTATGGGTAGCATCAAGACCAGCCACTCAGTCCATGCCGTTTGGATGGTACAGGGCTGAAGTTTTAGGCGCCCTGACTTCCGTTCTCCTCATCTGGGTAGTTACCGGTATACTATTATATTTAGCCGTCGAGCGCATCACGAACATGACGTATTCGATCGATGCTAACATCATGCTCATCACATCCTTTGTCGGACTATGCGTTAACATAGTGTAAGTATAAACAAACAGTGCTGGCACATAATAATGACTTTTATTTTTTGCAACCTCTTTTTGAAAGCGATTTTACCCAGGGACTCGCATAATCTTGCGCCCTGAGTATAAATTTGTAAATAATTTATATATTAATTTATTATAATAATAATTTTTAATAATGCCTTAAATTTGAAGGGCCTTAACACTTAAAACATGCAGAATAATTGCATACACGGAAAACATAATATAGTTATTATAAAAAACAGCTGAATTAAGTATTATTTATACCAACTATACGGATAACTATAATATTGGTCAGATTTACTATAAAATTATAGTATTTTTTACTATAATTTTATAATACCTTAACCTTTTTTTATAGTAAAATAAACCAAAACTTCTAGAAATTATTACTATAATTTGATAGTAAATAACTTTTTTGCAAATTAAGACGGTTCGCATGCTATGAAAACCATACGATACTTCTGGCTTATAAGTATGGTAAACAAAACAGACGACCGAAAATAATAACTATAAAATATAGTAAATATTAGTATATTAGTATATTTATATAAATATATTAATTAGTATATCATTTTAGTTTTAGTAATTTCACCTATAAAATAGTAATTCGAACTATATTTTATGTAACTATAATATTTTAGTATTTTTTTTTCCATGTACACAGCAATACACATATACTCACAAGCACTATCTTAAATATCAAAATTTTTAATCAATACATTTTTAAATAAAAGTATCATTTTTGAGTTAATATTGCCAAAGATATTGTAAAATGTTATTATTTAAAATATATCCAAATTAAAAACTTCATAAAAATATTTTTTTAAACCCATTTGTATAATATATTTTTGTATGAAATAATATTATATAGGTAAGTTGTAATTTTACATGCGTTCTTATTCCTAAAATTAAGTTTACCTACGAAGAGAGTCATAACTTGACTTCTTAATTTTAAATTATTTTTCTGACACAAATAGTCGGTTACTCATAACTTTTTTAAATCCATTTTTAATGGTCAACAAAAAGAATTGAATGAAATTAAAATAAATGGATTTTAAAATAATTAAAATATACAATTAAAAACACGAAATCATGATTTACATTTTAATGTTTAGATTTGCTCTTCTTAAATTTTTGTAAAATGCGAGTTATGGCAGTCTTCCTTGGGAGCATTTTTATATAGTGAAATCTCGTTAATCCAGAGAAAAAAATTCCTTTTAAATGTCCTATATAGGTACACTTAACAATGAAGATATTTATATATACATTATTTTTGAAAAGTTTGGTGAGTTAAAAATATCGATAAATCAAACTACTTTTCCCCTTAAATTGTATTTTCTCAAAATTTTACTGCAATATATATATATACATTTAACTGAGATTCTACTATTCTAAGACACCAAAATAATACTTATAAGCCCAAAATGTATTTTCCACTACAGCCTATATATAGTATATAATATTGACTATACAATTTCGTATTAATTATTATTCTATACTCTATAATGTAATAAATAAAAATAAAAAATATTGTTCGATTTTATCTACAGTAAATATTTTATCTACAGAAATTATGTGTTAGACGTTGGTTTACTTAATATGATATCTACACATGAACAATTAAAATATGTGAATGTAGTATTTCTTGTTTTACGTACGAACAGTATATTTTATTCGTTACTTCGTTAGTGTTAATGTTTAATGTCAATTTAAAATTATTTAATATACGTAATTTCACCGAGAACATGAGAAATTCAAAAACGTTTACTAAAATTGGCATTCTATAACAATAAATATCAGTAATTCTACGGACTTAGTACCATTATACTAGTAATAAAGGTATTTACCTAATTTTTTTTCTAATTTTGAATCATCTTTTTGTTAGTAAACTTTAAAACTTAGTATCACATGATCATATTTTCTTCTTTCACTCTAAAACAAAAGTATTTCATCTAAGATTTATTTGCTCGTTTATTTGATGAATAACGCCGACCGAACCTACCATTTTCTCATTTTTTTTATAAATCAGCTGTAGATACTGGAGCCAGATTTATAAATGAGTTATATACCAGTCTATTTAGTATTTTTTTTTTTTTTTTTTTTTTTTTTGTATTAATTATTTACCAATTACTAATACAAAATACATTTTATATTACGTATTACAAAAAAAAAAAAAACCAGTCGATCTTATACAAATTACACATTATATTATTATATGTATTAGTAAAAAGTATTTATTTCTCGAACTGGATCCTTAAATACATTATAAATATTACAATAATTATGTTGGATCATCTCTAAAGCTATTAGATGTACTAGAGGTGAATGAGACTGTTGTTAACCTAGTAACAAATTATTATTGAGTTTAGGAAAGCCTGGGCAAGTTGGTCACAGTGGTAAGTTGACACATGTCAAACACAAATTATAAATTTATGTTCGTCAAACTGCGATACCATCTATTCACGAATTATATAACCATTACTTATTATTTGACGAAAAACCAAAGTTGTGTGCAGATTATATAATAAATTGATTATTTACGTACTTAAAACTTAAATGTAATTTAAACGCTGTTTTCGAAACTCAAATTTTTTCATGTTAATTAACTCGTATATATTATTACAAATATCAAATTATAGGCCAAATTATGAATAATTAAATGTTATAACTGTTGTGTTAATTAAATTTAAAAAAATTAATTAAATAATCAACTTTTTTCAATAATGGATTGGGGCATATTTACACGTACCAATGTGACACAATATAATAGAAATCGAATAATTAATTGTGTACTTATGTAATTTTTCACATTTTTAGCAATGAAAAGTTATGAGAGGAGAGAAAATAAATCTAAAGTACATAAGTTTGGTCCAATGGTGTAATTAGGACTATTTTGTGAAGGGTGATATGAATATTTGTATCAAGGAGTAAAAAATATATATACATTTATATATTATAGGTATCTCATAAATTATAATAATATTTCCAATTTTCTGTTTTTTTTGGCCAGTTCGTCAATAAGTTCTTCTACATTCAATTTAATATGTAGGTATCTATTTATTATCATGGATGATAATCCCTCAAATCTAACTTAAAACAAAAATAAAAATACGAAACCCATAAATTAATAGTAAAAATGTATCTTGATTTAGGTATGTAATTGAACAATGAAATCTAAAAATTAAGACCAGATTACATATTTTTAACATAGTATTACGTAAATAAGTCTAAAAAAAAAAAAAGAGGACCATGACCTCCGGGACTCGACATTTTAGGGGTGTTAAATTTTACAATATATGTATTTTTTTATAGCAGCACAAAGTACAATAAATTTAAATTAAGAATTTTCAAATTTTAATTATTTTGAATTGATTTTTTTTTACGGAAAACCAAAAAAGTGTAATACTAAAATTGCTTATTGCTATTATCATTACATACATTTAATGTGCTAGGTGATAAATATCATGATAGTTTATTTTACATTTGCTGTAATAAGCCAGCAGAGCGGCAATAGCCGACGACCGAGCTTTAACTATTTTGAGAAACAATACAATGTGATTTACACTACATTGGTGTTTTTTTTTTACGTGTACGTAATTTCGCATGCCCTCTTTTTTACAATAATTGAATCGATAAAAATAAAAATATAAAAATTTCAATCGCACAAACAATTTAACAACTATGTTTATATGTATACTTGCACACCTAAGAAAAAACGAAAGTAAAAACGCGGCGAAATGACGAAAAAAAAAATTGTTTAGTTTTAAGGCGTAGGTACACAGACGTGTCCAATAGCTTTAAAATTTAACAATGAATTTCCTGTGGTGTATCTATATCTTGCACACAGGGCGTTTTTACTCGCCCGTGTTATTCATAATATCGTACTTTTACTATCCAAGTTATAGCATGTATCAAGTGGGAAGTGTACCTATGTAGGCACGTTCTTATAATTTTTAGAGGGCTCATTTCAGTGAATCTAACATTTAAAAAATATAAAAAATGTGCGTCAACCAGCCCTAATAATTACAATTATTATGATAAGTTTATTAGGTATATTTTTAATACAACAATATACAATTGAAATATATTTTTTCAAATTATAGAATACCTAATTCATACTTATACGCACGTGCATGAATTATAATGTGTAATCTATGGATATTTTTTTTAATTTGCTTTTTATTTTTATTTATTTATCTTTTTCTTTTCTTTTTTCGTCATTTACAGTATGGGCTTGACTCTTCATCAACACTCGCACTCGCATGGTGGTACCGCGACACCGCATAACCACGAGTCTTCTGGCACAAGCAGCAGCAACATTAACGTTAGGGCTGCCTATATACACGTCCTCGGAGACATTATTCAGAGCCTCGGTGTGTTGGTCGCCGCTGTTATCGTATATTTCAGAGTAAGTGACTGTATAATATGTACTTGGACCCGTGTTATACGTGCCACCCGGCACATTTCCTACGATTGACACCTGTTGAGTATGTACTCGTGAAATTTGACTCCGCCATTCGATTCAGAAATGCACATATTTTATTATCAGTTTATCGAAACCGTCAGCCTGGTTTGTATATACATACGTGTATAATATGAATATCATATATTTATGCCTGCGAGTAGGTAGTTAACTAGTTTTCTAGAGGCTATAGAATAATGTTAAAATTTTTCATTTGTACCTAATATCAGCAACTGTATAATGGATAAATCTATATAAAATATATATATATATATATATATAAGATAAAGCAACGATATATGTGTGTATCGCGTACCTACATAAAGTTATTTTATCTTAACGCTATATTGGTGCAGAGAATTTACAATATAGGCAATTCATCATGCGTATGACGCATCTCGTGCTATATTATGTGTAAATTAATGTTCAGACATAATCTATACGCGTGAGATGTATGAGACATAATCACTATAAAATCTCAAAAATTGCCAGCACACCCTAATTTTTTTCTTAAATTTTCCCACTAAATTGTTACGAAACTGTAAAAAGAGAAAGATCTTTTCTGGTAGGTACTTCTGTAGTAGTTCCATTTAAATTTTGTATAAAGATTCATTTATACATAAAATAGATTCATTAACTTTTTACTAGGTTATGCAGGTTAAAATATTGTAAACATTTTACAACTTGATACATAAATAATTGAACAAATATTTTCTTGCTTTTAAACAAACTTGATTTTAAAGCTTAGCTATCAAATTAAAAAAACAAAAATTATATTTCCTACATAACCCCGAAAAGAGGCTTATGAATTCATTCACATATTCAAAACAGTAATCGGGCATTAGGAAGTACGAGACTAATGATGTTCCATTTATTGGTCTAAAAACACGAAAAATACGAGGTGCTCCAATTCCTTAATACCAACTCGTAAAATATTAGATTATGTACAGCTCATTTAGAATATTTAAATAGTAATATCATAATATATTCATTATTCATATTATCTAACTATTGATACATGTAAAATATTTCAATTATTAAACTATATCAGTACCTACGCATGATTGTAAGTAAATTATAAGAGGCTTAACGCTCGTTTGTGATCGGCTAAATGTTTGGTATATTTTAGCGATATCCGGTCCAAGTCACGTGTCATGGGTGTCCTGTTCAATATTGCAGTGTTATTATGTAACTAGATTTAAAAATAACTCGCAGAGTTAGGTACTAAACGAATATACATACATTTTGAACGATTTATTTTCACTATGTTTTATTATCTATGTTTTCACCGAGAAAACTCTTATCATATATGTACAAGTATAATGATCATTCTATAGGTTTATTACAAATGGAATATATAATGGTATATCCAACAATATATTATACATTTTTAGGTCGGAAAAATAACGATTATTTTGTTTTGCAGCCAGAATGGAAAATCGTGGATCCGATATGTACGTTCTTGTTCTCCATACTGGTGTTAGTCACCACGTTCAACATACTCCGGGACACTATGATAGTGTTGATGGAAGGCATGCCGAAAGGCGTGAATTTCGTGGACGTACTTGAGACGTTCATGAGCATCGACGGTGTGGTCAGGGTGCACAACCTCAGAGTGTGGGCTCTTAGCCCGGACAAAATCGCCTTGGCCGCCCATCTCGCAGTCAGTAAGTATTCGTTTATTTTATTTTATAACATTACGTAACATTATAAGTATATACGCTTTATCATATTATACCTGTATAATAATATATACTTGACTTGCACCACTGCACTGGCTTTAATCCCCGTTATTACGAATATGATAGAATGTGCATTTATGACGTAAAAATAAACGTTGAAGTTATCACGTAAAAACTGAAAGAATCGCCAAAAATTTGTTGTTTAAATTATTAGAAACTTATTAGTTTTCAAATTTTCCATATAGGTACCTATAGTATACCTATCTAGTATCGCGGTAATTCGGTCACCGCCGTAAGTAAGTGAAAAAATTAGCTGTGCCACATATACCCACGTATAAAGTATAAATATATTTTTTTTCCCTCTAACACATATTGTATGGGTATTATACATATTTTTCGAATTTGTGTGACTTGAGGTTATAAAAACATTCAGAAAAATATAAAATATAAAATTAATTTGCGTTTGTGTGTTGTGTGTATAGTGCCGGGAGTGAACACGACTACAGTACTAAAAGAGGCTTCGCGGAGGATGTACAAAAAGTACAATTTCTTCGACTGCACGCTGCAAATCGAAGAATTCGACACCCAAATGGAAAACTGCAAACAGTGTCAGCCGCCCCAGAGCTGATCCGAACGGTTAACCCATTCGCGCTCCCGATTCCCCAAGTCGCGATCTCTGAACGTGTTTATTGTAATGTAATAATAATAATAATAATAATAATAATATATAAACACACTCGTGTATGGATAAAAATATGTTAACGTTTTTAGCCTTCAGTTTTCCTTTTGCGAGAACGTTTAATAATCCCGTTGTGAATTATAACAGTTGGATGTGTGTTGTTCAACCTAAAAAAAATAATCGTACATTTATATACCGATTTCGTGTTATGTATATTATTATATTATTATCTTACGTAATGTGATTAACTATCGTAAAATATGTATACAGTCGGATATTTAATCATCGGTAAATATTATGAGCACTAGTAAAATCTATAGTTATTTGTAAACGATCATTTGTATTCATTTAATATTAGGTAATTATTATTATTTTTTTCTTCTTTTAAAATATATTTTTTAGTATATTTTATAAAATTAATATTGAAATTTATTATATTACGTTAGGTACGTCGAATATGTTTTTGTTGTACCCCTACCTACTTTTACTTGTATCATGTACCTACCATAGATTTGTCATGACAGTTTTTTTTTGTACACGAATAAGTCACTTCAAACATTTAATGAAATACAAACAAAATGTGTGTAAATACAAATGATATTTTAATATTATTTAAACATTAATCGTATTTTATATGAGTGTTCGTAATTAAACAAAATGTTAAGTCTGATGAAAATTTATTATATTTTTTTTAAATAACCTATATAAACGTAAATTAATTTATATTGTTATATTTTGTCAAAGTATACCTACATTTTTTTTTTCTTATGTAATACCTATATCATTAAACTGCGCCAAGTTTGAATAACTCAAGAATAAACATTTACCATTAATACAACTTTATTTATTTTTTGAAACTATAAATATACTTAAGTATAATTAGATGTAAAATAGTTTGCGAATTATTCGATTTTTATTAAAGTCCATTGTAAAGAAACTAAGTACCTACTGTTGTACGGAATATTGTATTATATTTTAAACTATTTATTTTAATATGTACCCAAATGTTACTCGATAATAAATGTACTGAAAAAATAATATTGTGTTTGATTGTGAAACGTTACGAACATTGCGTATAAACTCAAAATTTACCTACTCGACAGTTATGTACTTGACTGTATAGTATAATTTAATTTAGCTCTTAGGAAAAGTAAATACAGTTATGATAACGTAAAAAAACTCCAGAACCATTTTTAAGATATGAATAATACAATTGCCTCTCAACATCGATTTATGTCAATACATTTTTAAGATAGATACTTGCAATTTTATGAGACCATCTAATGTCTATAAACATTACAATAATTATCATTATTAATATATAGGTAAATGAAAAAAGTATTTTGACGACAACGAAGTAGTTTATTAATTGTTTTTACCATTTTTTTTTTTTTTTTTTTTATCCATTACTACAATGAACAAATGTTTAATCATTTACCTAGATAACTTTGCATAATCATATTTATTTCACATTTATTCGTGACCAAAATCAAAATCTTATGGTCTTAGGCATATTTCTTTTTTATACATTATTTTTATAATATGTATTAATTTTATTTACATAAACCTATATTATATATTGTCATTTTTTATAATACATAATAATTTTTATCTTTAAAATATATCACTATAACCACTGTTGGTTAAATTAAACTTTAGTTAACACATTAGAATTTCAAATAGACAAGTACATTAAATTTAGAACAAATTTTGGTGAAATATTGTTTTGTTTTTTTTTTACACATATAGCTAATGTTTGATATTTTTAAACGGATGAAAACTCAATAAACAACATATTTATGCATCGGCGGAATTTCAGAAACGAGGAGTAAGGGGGGGGGATTCCCAGAATGAGATATAAATAAATTTTTTGCATTCACATTGTTTTTATTTGTACTAAAAATTTAACAAAAGAAAATATATAAAAACAGAAACAATACAAAGATACCAAAAAATTTAAACGAAAACAATATACCTATATATATTTTTTTAAAACAAACCTAAATTGACTAAATTAAAAAATAAACTGTTGTTATCTTTTTCACTGATTGCAGGCTACACATACCTATACCCCTTGAGTTTTTTTTTTATTATCTACAAAGATACAAGTGTTTTAATTATGCCATATTTAAAATACTTTAATTTTATGCCTAGGGAAAAAAAATCATTTGTGAACGTTTAACAAAACAAGTTAGGAAAGTCCACTCTTCAAAACGTGCTAATTTTCCGATTTCTATACGTATTTTTTTAGTTTGTTGTTTTAAAACAATTTGGTTTTTTTATAAGTAAATCCGGGCTTATTTTAAAGCGTATTTGGGAAAGCTAAATGTGTACTTGATCAACCGATTTTCGCATAATTGAATTTTGAACTTATAGCCATTAAATAATAAATATATAGGTTTATACATCAAAATAGAATAATTTACAAGTAGGTACCTTACATTTTAAAATGATAATTCCATTCTAACTTCTAAGTAGTAAGTACAGTCGCGCACATTTTATAATACTGGCTAATAATTTTGTGTTATTAATACAATTATACCATATTATATTATACAACATTTATTAATGGATATTCAATAATTTATAACATAGAAATTTACTACATAATTTTCTAAAATAAAAATTAAATGATGAAAAATGTGTACTTTGATAATCGGATGGGACACTGGTAGTGGATATATTCAATTTGAAAGCAATGATAAATCATTGCAATCAATAAAAAAAATATTGAGCGGAGCTTCAGTGTGGGTAATAATGTTTTTTTTTTTTTTTTTTAATGGGTAGCCATGATAATTTTATTTGTTATTTTGTTATTTCCCTCACATTTATAAAATATTTCTATTATAAAAGATTAATTTTTTTTTTTTACACTTAAAGAAACTACCGAAAACTATTAAAAAAAATTACCTTTTCAAAATACCCACTAGAACGAATTTGCTAATAAAATCTCTAAAACTACTACTCAATTACTGGTCGAAAATTTGATAACGACATAAAAAAGTAAACATCATTGTAAAAACAAAAGATTCCTCGTTTCGCTCAAAATCTAAAATAGTAAAACTAGGTACCTAAGAAAGTACCTAGGTATATACAATAAATACTGGTCAAGAGAAAAACGAAATTTCAGTTCAGAGAAGAATGTTTAAACATAGGTATAGTGTTATTATATTTAAAATAAACCAATATTATTATTATTTTGAACAAGATAAAAGCAAAACATTTTGTACTTACTACATACCTAATAATAAAAGAAAACAATTATATACATAGTATGACAAATGTATAATTTAAAAAAATATATTTTAATCTATATTTTACGTTAATTACACAATTAATTATTAATCATATATCTATATTAAATCAATTTTTTTCGAAATGTTTGTCATCTCAATATTTTGGTTAATATAATTTAATTTGTACTTATAGAACTTCCATTTATTTATTAAAATTTGTATTTAAGGTGACGATAAGTTTATACTCACTTTTTAAGAGGTTATGTACAAGTTATTTTTATGACATTTTTGAAATAAATGAAAATCAAACAATTCAAAAGTGTTTAAATATATTTTAAAAATAGTTCAGTATCAGTAAAATTTTTTATTGCTATGTAATCGCGATAGTATTTAAATTGAACTAAAAACTAAATAAAATTGGGGAACTTTGGAATGTAAAGATTTTAAATTTGAAAACAGATTTGGCCTATCTTCTATAAGGATTAATCGAGGCATTTGTTTTAACATAATATTACTAAAATTATTGCCTTTTTTTAAAAAAATAATACATAACATAGCGTAAATTTTTTTTATATCACCTTGATCAATAAATTTCAGAATTAAAATGAGACTTTCAAAGTCCCACAGTTTTATTTAGCTTTTAGGTGAATTTCTACGTTGGTATTGTAGCCTTTTGCTATTATTCTAAAAATATAGTTTTATTAAATTACCTTACAATTACATTTTACTGGTATTTTCTAATTCTTGTGACCGTTCTCACCCCCTCATATATCACCTCCCCACCATTATCCAATAGTATCGTATAAATGCGCAGTTGAGAAAAATCCTTAGAATAAGCCCTGAAGTAAATAATTATTTTTATTTATGACATTTTACAAATAATAAAATACAATTACAATTACATTAGGTATATTACATATAGATGCGTATAATAATTAATATAAACAATATAAGTTATATAGATAATAAATTGTAATAACGAATACAATTTTTAAAAATTGGTATTGGTACAGTAAAGATTTGTATGGACAGACAAGAAAACAAGAGAAAGTTAGGGAAAACACACTCTTTTCCTGCTTCCATGATATTCTATCTCCTTTGTAACTACGCCAAACAAATTTTAAGGACGATTGTGAAATTAAAAATTATTTCCCTAGTAACTATGATCTATGGTCAAGAGCGCCCGCAGGGGGGGGGGGTGCCGGGAGACCATGCCCTCCCCGCTATTTTAAGTTAATATTAATTTTTTTATCAATTCTAAAAAAATAAAAATGGTATATGCTGTATTATTAGAGAATATACGTATTATCATTGAACATAATATTATTATATAAGCATGAAGACTAATATAAAACTAATATAAAAATTGATATAAGTATTATAGTTTGTGTTAATTAATGTCATGTGATATATGAATACATTGTGTGATTTATTTGAACTAAAAAAGTGCCTTCAAAAAAATCGCCGGCTCATAACCCGAGTGTTATCACCTAATCTTCTCTATATCGTGCCTGCAGTCATGGAGGTATAGTTTATATACCTCCATGCGATAACATAAACCTTATATCTAATTAGAAAATGCGTTTCATGTTTTGTGTTTCTTATGCTATTTTAGCATTTATAAGTATTATACTTTTTACTTTTTTTGTATTCGTATTTTGGATTTTGTAATGGATTTACCTAAGAAAAAGTCTACTTTTATGGATAATTTTGGTATTAAAAAATTAAAAAGTAATGGTAACAAAAATACCTACTGATGATACTTCAGGTGCTTCTATGCGGACAGCTGAAATTACAAATAAGGCTGTTGAACCATCACGGGTTTGAATAATTATTATTTATTAATATAAGTATATATATATATATTACTAGTATCATCAATATACTAATATACTATAGAGTATAGAGTAGAGATGGTTTCTTTTTCGTTGCAGGGTATAATTAACCAACCAAATAATAGTTACGATATTGGTATTTTTCTTGGTTATTGAATTTAACTAACAGCTTTATTTAAAATTATTTAATATCTATATTACTTCAATTGCATAATATACAAATATAGGTACAGATATTTGATATAAACCATTTTATTTTATTTCAGTATGTATTGAACAACGTTCGATGAAAGTATGGTAATTTAGATAAAATTATGTTGTTTTTTTACATCAATTATATAGATAAGTATTAAATTCTTTAAAGGTAGTTTTTGACTTTGGTTTCCCCCCCTCCCCCGGTTTATATTTCTGCGGGGGCCCACGTCTATGACAACGAATCGATAGGACGGACGGAAACAATGGGGTATATATAAGAATACCTACGTGTCTAAACTCTAAAGCCGGTCCCACACGACTGGTGTATTTAGGCCAATATTTTCATTGTCCAATATTGGTATATATTGACCATGGTAATTGTGAATGCTCCCACACGAGTTATATATTTGGCCTAATTGACCCGTACAAGATTTAAAAAATTAGTATTGATTTAATTCCAATAACTGCAAGCTGCAATATATTTGTCATCAAATTGTTTACGTACATTTCGCTGCCCCCCCCCTTTTCGAATTTTGGGTTTCTGACAGTGTACATTTTTAGTTTGTAATTTGTTTGAATTTGTTTGATAATTTTCAGAATTTGTTTGACACTCCTACCACCACTAGATTGAAA
>JAIPRL010002136.1:0-65541 GCA_025469235.1 Pemphigus obesinymphae | reverse complement strand
AATTACGACGAAATTAAAATTCTCGATTTTACAAAATCGTATTTTTCGTAATTTTTTGGTAGTTTTTGCTTACGCATTAAAAAACTATTATGAAAATCGAAAAATGACCTCTTAAAAGTACCAACTATATGCAATTTGCTACCGGAAACCGGGTATGAGTGTAAAGATCGGAGCACTCCTTCTGGTAGAAAAAATGTTTACAGAAAAATAAAAAAAATAAAAAATAAACATTATTGTAAAACCATAAGCTTCCTCGCTACGCTCAGAATCTAAAAAAAAAACATTTAAAATTTCATAGAAAAATAATAAATTAATTAGGTACCATGACCTATAAATCGTGTAAACGAAATTTGAGAGAAAAATATTTAATTTTATTTGCATTACAGGCTTCTTCACACGTTAGCGTCTCCACTTTGCCTCATGTTCCCCTAGGTAGGTATATACCATAAATTATACACGTATATTATTATAATGTAATTTTTTTTTTAGAGTTAAAACTCTAAGTCTCGGCGTGTTGACCGATGTAGGTATGATATCTGGAGCTTATTATATTATGTAATACTAAAATATAACATAGTTTATAAAAATACTGAACTAGTAAAATATTGTTCATTATTTTCAATATAAATTTATTAATTATATATTCATTCTATAAGTTGTGAGAAAACATTAAAAATATGTTGATTTATGACAAATTTTAATAACTAATAACTTCACGATGGTAAACATTATTGTTATTATTTTTCTTTTTTTTTCTTTTAAAAATGACGCATGCGGCATGCCTACTTTAAATAAGCCAAACTGTTCTAAGAATCGTTGTTTAAATACGATGATTCATCGTTGCTTACAAGTTAAAAATATAGTCATTATTATTATAATATTTTATAACCTACCTGCAGCACCAAAGTTAGGGAAGTGAGACGAATACCTAATATTAGGTAATATTTTCATACAGCTGCAGTAGGTAGCTTATAGAAATAAAAATTTTATTTTCATGTACCTAATATTTTGTTTTTCAAATGTTCTTCTGCTATTACATAATAATAATTGAATAAAAATGTTTTACATATTAGTATGAAAAACGGAAATCTAGGTCAAAAAATCAATGGATAAAATTCCAATACCAAAATATTCAACCATCAATTTATTTATTTATGAATTGATAGGTCTATAAAATAGATATATTAAAATAGGTACCTATGATATGAAACAAATATCTTTTAAAATATTATACAATTATTTGATTTACCTATATGTCTTATTATATTTTTAATATTAGATATAAGCCCCTTATATTTAACAACGTATGTGTATGTATAATATTGGATACGTGTACATGTCAACAATCACTTAAACCAAGGATTAAAAAAAATTTTCTTTATGGATATGTAAAATACCATTTTCTTTTAACATTTATAATCGTTTTTGTTTAACATATTTTTGATAATTTTATTATTTCCGTTCAATATTTTTGAAAATGTATTTCATTAAAAAAATCAGAGATTAAAAAAAAAGTCTCAAATTATTGGGTACTTATTAGATTAAGTCTTTCGTACATCCAGGTTTTGGGACGGCCAATTGTTTCGGAATCTATGACTTTAATATGTATCTAATAAGAACATTTTTCAATTTTAAATAGAGAAAAATATTTTTATAAATTATATTAAAATTATTTTTAAATGGTTGATTGACAGAAATTCATATATATTTTTACATGTAGGTATATGAGTATTACATACTTCTTTCAAAATATGTAGTTACTACTTGGAACTGTACAAAAAAAAAAAAAAAATATGTATACTTAATATATAAATTAAGACTTTATTGTTAATATTAATGAATAAAATGATTTTTTCGAACAGTACATGAAAAGAAAAGTAACACTTCATCATTAAATCCATAAAACGTCCCACAAAAATCGTTATTATCATTGATCAGCTTTTAAAAATTTTAATTGCTATTTGGAAGATATAGATTAGGTACGTTTGACATGATCATAGAAACATAAGTACGATAGTCGGTTTATTATCAATCAAACAAAGTTTTAACAACTATATCATATTCCCAAATTTTTAAGACGATGCTTAATATAAAATAACGTAAAACTAATTAAAAAGAATCCAAAAATCGAAAAAATACCACCTCAAAGTAAGTACTTTCTATCGGACAAAGCCATCACGTGGCCGATTAGATCAAGTATTCATTTTAGTAGAAAAGTTAACAGAAAAAATAATATATTTTAGGTTTATTGATTAAAACATGAAAAACTTATTAAGTAATGATAAATATAAAATAAATAAGTAGTGATAGTAAAGGGGAACTTTTGTTTAAAATTGTGGTATAATTTATTTTTGTCCCGGTTTTTTCAAAATAAACTATGGTAACCCTATAGTATAGATACAACAAATTTTTCGAATATAGCCTATAATCTATAGGTAATACGTACATATAAAATAATACATATTACTTATATAATTAATAGATTAAAAACCTCAGTTAGGTAATTAATTACATATAATTTCTAATTAATGAGTTCGGTAAATTATATCAAATTTTATACATCGCTTGCAGATAGTATTTGTTCAAAACTAGAAAGTATTTAAATTTAAAATTAGAATATTTATAAAATTAACTAAAAATTGTATGTTTAAATAATTATTAAATTAAATAATGTCTATTTAATGGCGAAAAAAATGTGAACAAATTAAAATATAAAAATAATTTTTTTTATAAAATTTCTATTTTTAAGTACTTTTTAACAGTTAAATATTAAAATTAAAATTACATTTTTAATATTAAATATGTTGCCAATGTGAGAGAATAGACGGTAAGATTATTAAAGGAAATGTATGTAAGAGAAGAAGAGGAAGACGGAAAGGAGGTGGAGGATGTGATAGCGAGTGATATGAGGAAAGTGGGGGTAAGTGAAGAAGAGATAGATAGAGTTAAGTGGAAGTGTGGGCTAGAGAGGCCTACACCAAATAGTTGGGAGAGAAGGCGAAAGAGAAGAAGAAGAATATTATACTTAATAAGTATTATGTTGCCAAATTAAATACATTTGTATTTTGTTTCCAATTTCGTTTTTATGTTTTTTTTTCGGTTTGCGATATTAAATAGTTTTTTTTTGTTAATAACATTTTTTTAAAACGTTTTCCTATCCTTCGTGGAACCATGATTATTATAGATTTTATTATTTCCATATTCTTTGTATACACTGACACACATATTAGTTTTTTTTTTTTATATAATATTACTTAATATTACACTGCAGATATGTAAATCAATATACGAATGACATTTTTGGATTTTTTTAGCTTTGGATTTTTCGACAGAATGGTGAATACCAAAAAATTTACATTTTTTTTTTTACCTAGGTATAAGGTTACCTACTTAGTTAAAAAAAAAAACATGGAAAAGTAGTCATTTTCATTGAATAGGTATACCTATAGTTTTATTAAAACTCGATTCAAAACACAAATAAATTTATAAAATGTGATACATTTTAAGTATTATTGATTATGCGTTGCACATAATAATAATAATAATAATAAAATATAAACCATAATATGGAAAAACGTATAAATATAAGTCAACAAGTCAGTTTCGTGTTTATTGTATATAGTAAGGTCACACGTTTTATTATTTGTTCTATATATAATGCCAATGACTTTTACTGACGGATGTACATATTATATACGTGCATAATATTTTACGCCGTAAAGCTAAAACAATAATTATTACTACAGCCTTCCGCCTACGCCTATAACGACCCGTTGGTATAGGCATAACATAAACAGATATAACACATATTATATATATACAGTATGTAAATTAATTGGAAAGTCAATAGTAATTCTTGGTAAACTGCGAATACTCTACTGCTGTTTTTTGAAATAAAATATATGACTAATGGTTTTTGTACGATTGACAGAAAAAAAAATTTTAAAAATCGTGGAAATTTTTTTTGAAAAATTTGAAATTAGCCATTTCATAGAGAGTTACTTATCGAGAATTTTCAGAAAAAATTGCAGCTGCCTACTGAAAAACGTGAAATTTTGCAATATTTTGCTGTATTTTTGTAATTATCAATTTTTCTCATTCGTTTAAAATTCAACAAACATTTTTCCTCGATATTATCAATAAATAACTCTATAAAATGGCCGTTTTTAAATTTAAAAAAAAAAAGAAATTTTTTTTTAATCATACGAAAACAGAGGACATTGGTCATATATTTTATTTTAAAAAATGCTGTAAAATATTCGCACCATATCAAAAATTAAGACTATACTGACTTTCCAATTAATTTACATACTGTATAATATATAATACCTATTTACAGTGTTGGCAGGGCCGGAGAGAAGTGGAGTATGTGGCATGGTGACACCCCCTCCCACCCTCGGAAAGCAGTCGGCGCAATGAAGTTTAATTGGCAAAAACAGAAAGTTGATAAATCTTAAATTGTTGAGTCATCAAAATTAAAAAAAAATCTATGACCTTTTTTTTTTTTTTACATTTTAAAGATATATTTTTGTCGGTATTTTGAAGACACTCCCCCTCCCCCCCATAAATATTATACTTAGCATCAGCCCTGAGTGTTGGGTAAGTTACTTTTAAAGAGTAACTAAAGTACGCTACTAATATAAAATAAAAAAGTAACTAGACTATGTTGCCAAAATACAAAAGTTATAGCGTTACTTTACTTTTTAACTTAAACGTAACTAGTTACAATGTTACAACGTTACTTCCAACGTTTTAGATTCTGAGCGGACCGAGGGAACTATTGGTTTTTTAAAGATATTTTATTTTTTCTCTTCTGAAAACAAATTTTCGACAGAAGACTTAGTCCAATCATTACACGTGTACCTATACTTTCTGGTAGTAAATTGTATTGGGATGGTACACTGAAGAGGTAATTTTTCGATTTTCTCAATAGATATTTTTTTTTGCAATATGTATAATAATATATATAATATTAATAATAATAAAGTCAAATATATCATTATTTACTTTTGATTATATATATAAGTTGAATATTATTAAATATAGGTAATAATATAAATGCCTACTCCTACCTATTATACAATTATATAATCCTTAAAATATCTGCTTTTCATATACACAGGTATAGGTTTTAGACGAATTTATGAGAATGAATTTTATATTTTTCATTTACAAAAATGTAACGCGATATTTTACAAGGTTACTTATAAATACCAAACATAGTTATTCTTTCGTTACTACAAAAATTAAATAATGAAATTACCATAACGTTACTCGAAAAAGTAACTAAGTTATAGTAACGAGTAACTTCCGTTACATTACTACCCAACACTGCCTATATACCTACTATACCCACTATAGGTACATAGTAAATATATACCTATATACATATAGGAACCTACTATATGTATATAATGTATACATTATATATTTATTTTAACCGCGTCAAATCAATGACAATCAATTAATAGAAAATTATTATCGACTATATAAATATACAAATGATTGTTATCTCAAATAATTAATTAAAATGTTTTGATAAAAAATATAATTATCACTAACCAACCAATCTACCGCCAATCATTGGGCACTAATAATGAAAAATCTATTTTTAAAAACGTTTCTATCCAGCAATCAATATTGAATACTAGCTGAATTACCCGGTTTCGCCTGGTTTATTTTAGCAAATAAAACTAAATTACCCATTTTTGCCCGTGAAACGCATTTCCCGCTCTTCTTTCCATTCTTAGAAGTTGAATTTCGAAAAATCCTTTCTTGCCTAGCGTTTATATTATGAATGGAATATTCTTTGAAAATATCAGCTTATTTCTACGTCTAGTAAACCAGTTGAATAAAAATTAAAACCCAACCTCCTTTTATCCCCTTAAAGATCGAATATAAGTGTCTTATTATCTACCTACAATATTTTTTCCCTGATAATAAGTCATATGTTTACCAAGTTTTATTGAAACTCCACACGTCCATTTTTAGATAAATAAAAAAAATTAAAACTTTCAATTTCCTTATTTGATATATATTATAAAACTATAAGTAAATATATTATCAATTATCATTTTTATAAGCATGATTATAATATAAATTACACTATTTTTATTATAATTGTATTAGGTATTTTGTCATTTTTACACATTTAAAAACAAACAAGGTAAGTATAGATAAGAATAACTTGTTATCTATGTATGATATGCATTACTATCGGTAGAGTTAAAATAACTTACGTAGATACCTCTTTATTTTCTTTTGGGTAACAAGAGTTAACTCAAAGTGAATAACATGATACCATTTTCATTTTCATTACCAGCATATAATTTAAAAATTACTTATTAATTCATTTTTTCTACTGCCTTATTTTAAAATTGTCATTGCGTATGTATTATGTTTAGTCTTACTGAGTAATGACTAATGAGTATAGACTATAATGCCTATTATAGGGTAATCAATAGGTCCCATTTTGGCGGGATAGTCCCGATTTTGAAGATTGCGTCCCGTCGTTCCAACAAATTGTAAACGGGACGCTCTTTGTTCTTATTTTGGAAATGGGATCCCTTTTTATATTAAGGAAAAATTACGAATGACCTTTTTTTTCGCTTATTTACCGTTTACATAATGATTTATGAAAGTTTTAGCAGAAAATGATTACGAATGATTTATTTTTATTTTTTCCCCGCTTTTTAGTTTTAAAATATGATCACCCTAGCCTACAATGTTCATACACTATAGTAACAACATTTTAATAGTCGTTAAAAAAATATATAAAAATTTTCAAATCCTCAAAAAGGCAAAAATATTTTGATCCTAAAACTCAAAAAGTAAAGCTGAAAAAACATTTTACAATTTTCAAATCCCAGAGTCATAAAAAATTGAGACAGTTTTTAAGCACGAACCTGGAACCCATAAAATCCAAACCCGCTTTAAACACGAAACCCGAAAAATATGAACCAGTTTTGAATCCGTTATTATAAAAATATACAGTATTATATCATAATATATTATAATCATTATATTAATATAATAATATAGCCCTAGATAGTAGCTAATAATAATGACCGTAATTGACCAAGTTTTAACATGAAAATAATATCGAGCTTTTTGTGTGTTACGCGTTTAATTTGTCAAATTATCATATTATAATTGGATTGTAATTAGGTATTGTAGATAGTAAATTTGTCATATAATGCTATAATGAGCTAAGTACCTACCTACATAAAAAAAATATACAGACGTGAAAATAATGTCAAAGAATATATCAATAGCATTTTAAATCAAATTATATTATTTTTAATGATGCTATTACATGTTTATATTATAATAAATATTGTGGAACTTTGATATAATGTCTGAAATTACGTTAGAAAAAATATCAAAACAGTAATTTTATTTTAATCCACATTATAATCTATTTTAACGGGAACGAATTAAGTAAGTCTATAAGTATCTACACAAATTAATCATTTATACAAATAATCTATATATATTTGCTATTAAAATATATTAAATTCAATAATTGTTTTTTTTTAAATTAGTAAAAGATAAAGATAATGATATTAAGTATTTTCCGATGTGTATACGCGTTTTAATCATTTAATTAGGTATCATTTTATAATATTGAAAAACTGTAATTATTTATTACAGTTAGTAAATTTGTCACATGAGGCTTTAATGAACTACATACAAAAAAAAAAAAAACGCGAAAAATAATAAATCAGTAATATTTTTAATTAAATTATATTATTGTTATTGATACTATTACATATTTTTATATTATAATATTGTGGAATATACATATAGGTACTTCTATCTGAAATTATCTAAGAAAAAAATTTAAAGCAATAGTTGTATTTTAATAATTAAATCCACCAATTATTAACTGAAGTTTAGTAAGTCTATAAGTAGGTATTTTACAATTAATCATTTATAAAAATAACGAATTGACAGCTAATATAAACGATAAGTATTATTGACATTAAAGCGCTATCAAATGTTTTTTTTTTTAATTTGGCATAAGATGTGTTAAGTATATGTACGTGTACTAAGAAAAAAAAATGTATATAATAAGTAAGTACCTATTCGTTTTAACTAAAACGTTTTAAACATATTTATTATGACAAAAAAAAAAAAAACCAAAAATTGAAAATTGAAAATATGCGATTTACGATTTATTTTCATATAGTTCCATATACCTAATCTAAGACCATGGTACATACTATGTACTGTATAGTAGATTACCTATATACAGTATATACATATAATAGTATTATACATATTGCTTTTTAAATTTCCCTTCCTGAATTCTGAAATATTTTATTATGTCGGTACGTACCTCCTACCTGAATGATTGCATATTATCTACATTCGAAAAGATTAAGTTTATGAAACCTAGTAAACCAATATTCAGTTCCGTCATAAAATATATAAGGTAAAGGTTATAGGTATATGAACAAGGCATGCGTAGGCTCCAAATTCGCACGATGGCATTGCAATATGATTAGTCATGAGTATTTATAGATTTCGATATTAATTCTACATCAATATTTACGAAAATGAGCTTCTGATCCAATAAATATTTCAGTTAAAGAAATCTGACTCATTTACTAAAGAAATATAATAGACGCGTCTATTAAAAATGTTTAATAATATAAGAACAATATTGTTGTTGTTTTTTTTTCAAATATATATTATAATATAGGTGCCTACTAGTACGTTTTAACTGTTCAGTACGTTCAAACCTTCCAACTTACTCGTAATGAGTAGATAATTTTGAATTGTATTTTAACATAATATTTGATCGCTTATATATCTACTTTTCTACTTTTCTATACTATATAATAACCTATAGGCGCCTACCTAATTTTTTTATATTAAAATAATATATTAATATATTAAAATATAAAACAACGTCATATTATGTTGAGTACAAACTGAGATTTGTTTAATAATTTGCTAAAAAGTACCTACTATAACTAATGTATGTAATTCACGTTAAGTACCTAATAAAGTAGAAATCGTTTTTAATTGTAGATAATAAAAGTACTATAAACATAAATAAGCAATTATAACTAATGATTAACTGATAAAAACAATATAATTTAATTAGACTTTAAAACCAATTTTCCGATACATAATAGGTATGTAGGTATTTAAACGTATTTTTTCATTTATCGTAAACTGTATTTCTGTGAGGGGGCGTGCTCAGAAGGGGGTATTATACTGTCAAACGCTTCCCCTCCCCAAAATTGCACGTTTTTTCTTTCTTTTTAGTGGGTTTTCAATCAAAACTAAAGAATTATACATTTACGACTCTCAGTATATATGTAAATATCCCCCTCCCCATTTGGAAACATTAATCACGCTACTAAATTCTATATAGGTAGAAGTATTGTAGACGATTTATGGGATAGATAATAATATATTGTAAATTATAATAGTTGGCAATATTTTTCAAATAAAAACTGACCTTCAACAATAATATTTCAATGATGTCAGGGATGTCATGGAAAAAAAAACAAATAATATTTTTTAATTTTTATTCAATATCACGTGCCGGTATTTCGATTATTATAAAATTCAATGAATGGTCATTTTGATAAAAAAAAAAAAACAAAAAAAACCAGTAGGTATTGAACATTCAAATAATATATTTGATATTTTTATGTAGGTGCCTATGTATCTACATATCTTTATGTATGATTAATGATTACAAATATAATATATGGATACTTTCTTTATATCTTTTTGTTTTTTTTTTTTTTTTTTTTATTCTATATTTCGGTTTTGATATATATATATATATAGGTATATAGATATGTATATCTTCTAAACACGGTCACATCGATCATTCGAAACGTGTGTAGAATAATTGTAATTAACACATACTATTATACATCTATTTGTATAGTAGTAATATATTGGTATACATCTTCTAAATAGGTAGAATATAATATTATTATATTCTATAAAAGTGCGTACCTGCAAAATTACTAATTCTGAAGGTTGCATAGTGTTGGTATTCGATGACGTGATATATAATAATATTCAATGACACGACGAGTGTATAGGTTAACAGTAACACACGCTGAGCAGTATATTTAGGTAGATAGTAGATACTACCTACCTACTATAGATACCATCATAATAATATAAACATTAATACCAGAAAAATAAATTACAAAACTCGTGGAATAGAATCAGTGCTCAAATTGGAAACATAAAAGAATCAATAAGGGGAACTTCGACTTTCAAAAAAAATTAGCGTTCCCGGAAAGTATTTTCAACCCAATTTCCCCCTACTCCCCACGTATACTTGTACACTAGGCTACCCCTTATACTTTTATATAGGTTAGTTAATATTTATTTTATTAAAAATTATAGAGTAGATTACATATTATATTATAGGTAGGTACCTATATGTGTATATTTATATATTTAGAAAACATAACTATGCAAATTAAATGAATGTGTTCAAAAATATATGTTTTTAATAACGTATCATAATGCCCCCTTTCATTTAAACAAAATAATTAGTAAAGATTTTTTAAAAATATATTTAAAAAATAATTGAGGAGTTTCTTTCTTCCCTCCACGCACCTCTCGTAATTCAAGCGTTGGTACGAATCACGACCTATTACTTAAGTACCAATTTGCTATATTGTATACTGTAAGATATTGTATGAAAATGTGTTTTTTTTTTTATTCTGATTTTCGGGTATAGATACCTACAAATATATATTTTGACCTATATAGATTTATACAATGCTGACCAAGTTAATGATTTTTTTTAAACTCAGTTAAGTTAATAGAAAAAAATAGTAAAAGTTTAAAGTGAATAGTTATTTTTTTTTTTTAACGATTAATTATATGAATATATATGGATATTTTTGTCTATTAGATATCCAAATGTTCGCTTTTTAGTAATTTATGGATATCCACAAGCAATATCTGATGGATATTTATAAGCAATATTCAATGGACAAAAAGAAAACTACACACAAAACAGTATAGAAACTACGTTATAGAAATAATACAATTAATCAAAAAGTACAATAGAAAAAAAATGAACACAAACGCTGGGCTGGGAACGCCAGGACATGACGACATAGGTCGGTATCAACCGTCGCGGCGTAAGTACTTACGACAGCATTTCTTAAAATATTTTGCACGGGGAACGGGAATTGAACTTCACACCTACGTACCTATAAACAACAACATAAGGCCGAGTGCTCTACGCTAACCAAGTTAAATCCGTAAAGTATATAGAGGTACCTATTTAAGCATTGATTTAAGTATTGTCGATAATGGGCAATCAATAGCCGAAATACTTGTAAACTTTTAAGTCATGAACATTAGGATTATTATTTTTTTCTGAAAATGATTTTCAATTGTTTAACCTATCCAATGCGTGCTGACTTGTGTAGTAAAATTTTCGAACATTCATTGATATTTACAATATATTAGGTAGTATAAATTTGGGGTGATAATTTTGCTATTGAAAATAGAAAGTTGTATTGTGCACGCGAAAGGGTTAAAATTTTGAAAATTGTCTTAAAATGTGTAGTTATAGATAAATTAGTATTTTCTAACTCTCTTAAAAACCCCATTTCAATCAAAGGTCCCACTATAGAAATATTACATTGTATGGTTATTTCACAAGTCCAATGGATATCCATATAGGTTCATTTGTAGATAAGGCATTGAATGACTATTTGACATATCCAATGTATCCTATGTAGGTAGTAGGTACCACTAATAGTTTTTATTTAAATTTGACTTTTTCGTTCATAGTCTTGTTTAGTTTTACACTACACTGGAAACGAGTATACGTAAGTATTATGTACATCACTTAAATCCGTTAAAAAAAAAAAAATAATGGTATAAACAATTGAGTGACCAAATAAATACTCTATATGGGTAATATACAAGTGTTATTTGTATGATGTGTAATGCGGTAATATGTATTAATATTCTTATAATATATGTGATCATAAATTTAAAACAAAATAATGACAGACAAAATCGTTTATTAATTTGTTATAATTTATTAGGTAGGTAAGTATTTATAATACCTACCTTATAAAATAGGTACCAGGTATCTGTAGATACTAACCCGACCTAACATATGGGATATATTTATATAGGTATAATCTAGGTATATTAGAAAATTTTTGTAATAAATTATAATATGATTTTAAATAGGTAATAGGTACATTTAAAATCAAATCAAATTAGAGTTAACTAATAACAAAGTAAGTCATTAATTGATATGTAGAATGTTTTACCTTCGTTGACGGTAAAATAATATACCTATTTAGATATCATATGTATTATTATTATTATGTATTATATATATGCAGAGGTACAATTTCAATGTATCCTAAACTAGGGTAACAATCTTTACTGATTTACCGACTTAAAATAAATAGTTTAACCGGATATTTTTTTTTTAAAAGATACCTAAATATTTTTTTTACGAAAAAAACAAAGATAGTGTAATTAGAATGTGAATGTATTATATATGACTGCGTGTTTGCATCGACTTTGTCACTCAGTAATTTTTAAAAACTTAGCTATATTTTGAAATTAATTAATATTTAACAATGTTATATCAGTAAATTTAAAACTAAAAATAATTTGTTTTTTTTAAATATTCTAACTAGACAATAAACTAGAACAATATAGTACTTATACAGTATGTCTGATAAGTAACTGTATTAAATGTATACAAAATTAAAAACACCAAATTTATATAAAAATTAAAAAAACAAAATTTAATTAATCCAGTTATTTATCAAACATATCTGAGTTATAGATATAACCTAGGTAGAATTTAAAAAAAAAAAAACATTTTATTGATAAAATAATTATTTATTTTTAAATTAAAACAATGTAGGTATAATATACAATATAATATTTAATATTAAATAATAAGAATAAAAAAAATAACGAGGTATAATGTAATCCGTATATATATATAGGTGCCTGGTACACATATTATATTATATAGATTAAATATATTCCTGCAGGCTACAATATATTCAGATTCATGTGGATTTTTATTCATTGTTTTTAATAAAATAATTCAATAAAAATATTTACAACTCTATAGGAACGTAAAACCTAAAAATAAGTAAGTACATTTTAATTTACTTATACCACATGTTTATACGAGTAGGTCATTATTATTAAAAAATGAGATAAAAAATAAATAAATACGTACAAAAAAAATATAGTATTAATTTGGTTATTTTTTTTTCTATAAAATGTAACTTTATAACTCTTTACTTTTAAAATTGAAATGTTGTTTGATAAAATGCATTGTTTTCTTATAAAATGTATTTAGTGAATAAAAAAAATTAAATATTTTACTCTTTTTTTTTTTTTTTTTTTTTTTTTGTTTAGTTGTCTGTAACTTCAAATTACTTGCTATCAATAAAATGTAACTAGAAAACACGGTTTAATTTAAATATAAGTAACATAACGTGCACATATATTTTATAAGAATCTTGAAAATTTTGAAAATAAGTATATATAGGTACAGTGGCGTAACCATGATTATACACGGTGGGAGGTGGGGTAAAGTATAAATCAAACTATAAGTTTTTACATTTTTGTTATGTCTGTTGCTCAATTCTCATACTCTTATTGGACCATTCAAGATCAAGGACCAGGTTTAGTGGTATATAGAGAAAAAAATATAAAAATTAAAATAAAAAAGTATAAATTATAATACATTTATTAGATTAAAACGTACGAAAAACAGGCAATGAGGGGGGAAGGGTAAACACTCCCTGACTAAACCACTGCAATAGGTATTATCGTGTATTATTTGATTTCTGTAATAATTGCGTATAATATTAAGAAATAAAATATAATATGTAGGTATATCGGTCATATATATTAATAATAATAATAATAATATTTAATACAATATAGATAGGTACTTTAAGTGTTTAAATGGCTAAGGCTAATATAACTAATATGGCTATGCCTATATAGTATATATATATATTATATCAAAGTCTAGATAAAACCGGATGTTGCATTTATTATGTGCTTATACTTATATAGGTACACATAATATATACCCATTATTACATAATTATTAATACGTAGTACGTATAATAATTAGGTAGGTACCAGCTACCTATATAATATTATATAATATGGTATGTATTTTATATAGTAAAATTTTAAATCGCCTATATAAATATAATATATATATATTATAAAATTATAATTTTTGTTGTAAGGTATTTACAATGACGTAAAACATATTTTAAACGTGTTAAAAAATCTTTATTATAGAATATTAAATATTATATAATATATAAATATTAAATAGGTACTACTATACATACATTTTCAAAATATACTGTAACTTTTAGGTACCTATTCATACGAAAATACAGTTGAATTTCTAATACAGTTTTAAACTTTAAGTTAAAACGTGGGTAACATTTTTATAGTACCGAATTCCTCTTTTTTTTTTATTTTAATACTTTTTATGCAGACAAATTACACGTAATACGATTATTTCAGTTGGGAAGTAGAACACAGTTAGTACTTTTTATCCCAGGGAGGGGGGGACTGATATTGAGTTCTTTGTGTAGTATTTTAGTTGTGAGAAATACATTTCCATTAATCGACTTTGATATATTTTTATTTATATTAATATGTAAGTATGTAGTTATTATATCTAGATAATCTGGCCATATATTTAATGGATAACTCTAACCTTCTAAATGTTGATGTAGGTTCTCCGGCAATATTGTAAATACTGAGTGTTGGAATGCTGCGGAAGGCACTTATTACTAGTCTTAGCCCGCTATTATGTATGCTGTCTATCAGATTTAAGATGAATTTGGCTGCTGTTCTGTATATAACTGAGCCATAGTTAAGATTTGATCGGATGATGGCTTTGTATGTTTTTTTAAGTGTCTTAGTTTTGCCACCCCATGTTGTGTGGGATAATATTTTAACTATTATTTTTAATGAACTTGTTGTTAATCTTTTTAAATGTTTTATATATGGTGACCAAGTTAGTCGTCTGTCAAATATAACTCCTAATATTTTGATATTATTTTTATTGTCTGTTTTTATTCCGTTCAGTTTGATTTTTAGCTTTCCAGCCCTTTTTTTGTATATATTGAACATATTGACTTTTCTGGGGAGAAGTTAAATCCTGTTTTTTTCTTCTCAATTTTCGATGTTATTGATTGTTATTTGTAATATATTTTATATGGTAGATAAGTTATTGCTCTTGCATCAGAAGTTGAAATCGTCGTCGAACACGTATTTTAGTGGTAGGTTGCAGTTTTGGTTGTCGTTAATTGCTATAAGGAATAAAGTAACGGAGAGGGCTGATCCTTGGAGTACTCCGTTTTCTTATGTGAATTCAGATAATAGATGGCTATTGGATTTATTTTCAAATATTTTTCGTATTTACGCTACCAGTCAATCACTTAATATTCCTGGAAACAATTAATCAAGGACCTTGCCATCCTATGTTTGTACTGTATCCAAGAACGTTACAAAGTGTGATTAAAAGGTCGTTCCAGAAAAGTTGGCATGGTAAATTTAGTTAGTTGAAGTATAGTTAAATCACTGACGTAGCATGTTGTTTTCCATGTCAATGTTTTTCTGGAAAAGAAAAAAATAAGGGCCAAATAGACACAGCATTTACTTTAAAAAGATTTAAAGATTGGTATAAACTATATAGGCATTCAGTGTTTATAAAATCATCAATCATCTTTAGCACACTCTAATAGTGTAACTGCTTTAAACCATTTTATTTATTGTAAGTCTATAGACGAAGCTATTGATGAAAGTGTAAAAGAACTAATAAATAAAAGAGAAACTGAACATTTGAATAACAGAAATATTATGTTGCGTTTTATTGAGATAATAATATGTCTTGCAATTTGGTTTAAATTGAAATTCAGTAGTTGCTATTTCCTTTGACGGTGCATTGACTATAGCTGGTAATATTGCAGAAGTTTAAGCCAAATGTAAAATTGAGAATGAAAACATATTGTATGTACATTGCTATGCATTGTTTAAATTTAACTTTAATGGATGCAGTTGGCACCAGTACCAAAAACCATAATAACAAAATGATTTTTGACTTTTTGAGAACTGTACAGTTTATACATTTATATTTATGTATTTATATAATATTCTTAAATTGAAGGTAGCCCTATATGACATGTGGTTTTTGAAAGAATAGCTAATGAACATGGTAGTAACTTACAAACGTTAAAATCATCTTCCCAAACTAGATTGGCTTGCCGTTCAGAGCCTGTAAAAGCAATTAAAAATAATTACAATGTTCTATTGGAAGTGTTTGAAGAAATTATTGAAAATTTTTTGGTTGCAGAAATGAGAGCCAAAGGTAAAGGACTTTTATATCAAATGAAAACTTTTGAATTTTTACTTAGTATAACAATGATGCAGTCAATATTGGAAATAATTTTAAAAGTAAGTTCTGCATTGCAATCTCCAAAATTGGATCTATTAACTACAGTATATCTTGTGGATTTATTAAAATCATCTTTGAGTTTCATGAGAAACTCTCCTGAGCATGGAAAATTTAATACAGTATTTAAAAAGACTTTGGAAATTTGTGCAGATGATGATATAACGATACCAAAACTTAATAACAGACAAATTTCATGAAAAGTAGATGACAACGCCATCATCACAATAAAAGTATAAAACACTAAAATATTACATTCAAATATAAGTATATCATTCAATTTCGGACGTATTGGTAACTTCTAAAGAATATATATTTTATCAAGAAACTGTGGATATTATGCGTTCAGTAACCACTCTAATAAACTCGGAATTGAATATTAAATTATTAAATGTAGGTAATTAAAAAATGATTAGTATAGTTTCAGAACATTTAAAAACTGAAATTACTATTTTAAAAAATATGAAACATATACCAACATCAAAAAGAAAATCACTGGACACTATACATGAAAGGCTTGATTGGTTATCTCCTCAGTGGCGTATTTCAGTCCCGGGGTTCTGACCCCTCCCCCCCACAGGAGCAAAAAAATCATCAAAATATATCATTTGAATTATTATTTATTTTAAATTATTAATTATTAATTTATTTATTAAGTAACATTATGTATTTTCAATATTTAACTATAAATTGTATTGCCAACTTTTCTTCTTATTAATTATAACAAATATTGAATCTTGCAGCGTTTTTTTATCTGAATTATAATGGCTAACCCTCCTCCCCCTTGATAAAAATTGAAAATACGTCACTATATCTACTAGTGGAAGATCAGAAATTTGTACACAATTTTTGCAGATTTTAAAAATATTTTTTATCATTCCAGTAACAACTTATTCATGTCAACGAAGATTTTTAAAATGTATTATTGTAAAAAATTAAATGAAAAGTAGGTACAATGTTTCAAGACAGAATAAATTCATTATTATTTTTATTTGTTGAATATGATTTGACTTCCAATGTTAATATTGAAGAAGTTTTCGACCAATTTAAATTTATGATACCGACAAAAGGAAGACTAATTTTATATTTTGTAATTAATATATAATATTGCGTTTTCTAACAAATAGGTAATAAATGATCTTTTATTTATTTTGTATCTGAAAACTATTTATATATAATTTGTATATAATAAAATATTATTTAGATATAATTTGTAATAATATATGTTTTACAAATAGTATATAGTATTTACTCGTATAATGATTTCTATTAATATATTTTATTATAGGTCATAATAATAACATACTTAAATTTAGACTAATACTTAGATACTTAATAAAAATATAATAAAATGGTTAAATGAAAATGACCGCTATTTTTTCTTTTGCTGCATCTGCGGTTAAAGTCTGCGCACGCCTATGGTGACTTGTGGCCAATCTATATTTTGATGTATTCGGGAATGTCGTTTATAAGGTGGTTTAGTCAGGGCCGTCCCAAAGAAGGATTTTTTTTTTTTTTGGAGGGGGAGTGAAAATTTGAAAAAATAATATAATACTTCTCTTCAAAATATAAAATAAGCAAAAATAGATAATCAACTTTTTTCCCATTTTTCCTACTAAAATCCTAATAACTCAGTTTGCCGACTTAAAATCCTGAAAAAGACTTTCTTGCTGCATAATTTCCCGAAAGTAAAAAAAAATGGCCATCGACTTTTTCTGCTATTTACCGACTGCTTTCCGAAGTTGGGTGATGAGGCACCCCCCTCAGAACGGCCCTGGGTTTAGTGTTCTCTATCATATCTATAAGTATTTTTTGGTTTTTTCTTGTTCTGGTATTATTTTCATGTGTGGAGTTGATTGTTCTATGGTTTCAGTATGGTTGTTTTTCTTGCATGAGTTAGAGGTGTGGCCTGTAGACTGTAGTTTTGCATTTATAACAAGTTATTGAGTCGTCAATGAAAAGTATTCCAAATTGTGATTCATTTTAATTAATTAATAGTGATCCGAGAAGTTACACTGAATCTTCATGTTTTATATACATTTGTCGTCAGAAACTTAATACGTGTTCATACACTTCTATATATATTAATTCAAACTTTTAAATGATTTATTTGGGACGTGGGGACTATGTCAATAGTTAAGAGTACCTATGTTAAGTATATCACGATTTGGTATGAAGGGGCATACGTTTAAAATAATTATTATTTTTTACTTCATTAATTGTAATATTATTCAAGCAATAATACAAACAATTTGGTCCATAACCCCATCGGTTTTTATTATGATTTTTAATTTCAAATCATAAGACGATTTTAAGCGAAATTCGGAATAATATTGTTTTCCAATTTATAAAAATTATGCTTATTTTTGGTAGTTTTCTTTTACGCTTAAGAAACTACAAAATGATGAATAACGTATATATAAAAGGTACTAACAAGAAAAATCTATACCCAAAAACTCCTACTCGATTCTTTCTACCAGAAAAAGTGTATATGTACATTGTACATACCTATTATATATGATATAATACCTATATATATTAAAAAAAAAAAATAATTCGGCACAGCACATACTTTAAGAAAATTAATTCAGCATTAAAAGTGTTAAAACATCAATTATTTTATAAACTTTTGGAGTGTAGTAGTAAAAAAGTTTTGAAATTTTCATCACGTTAATACGTTAATATTGTACTATAATTAATATTTAGTATAAATTTAAAGTTTCTGGCTAAATTATAAAAAATTTGGTCATTTTCGGTGGTTTTGCTTTACACTTAAGGCAAATACGCAAAAAATTAGGTTACGCGTACTTCTTGATATCCGATTATTGATTTAAATATAATATATATGAATTTATAAGCCTTTTTTCTAGGTTATGTAGGAAAATATTTTTTGTTTTTTTTATTTGATAAGTTTTGAAATCAAGTTTATTGTGAAAAAAAAAATATTTTTTTAAATTATATAAATATTAAGTTATAAAACGTTATATACGAGTACCTGTATTTTTACAGTTATTAACCTAGTAAAAAGATTAAAAAATACAAATCTTTTGACAAAATTTAAATCGGACTACAAAAATTACAAGAAAAAATATTTCTATTTAGCAGTTTTGTAACAGTTTAGGGAGAAATTTAGAAAAATGTAGAAAAAATATAGAGAGCATTAAAATGTCTAAGAATTTAAAGTAATTACATCTCATACACACTAACGTTCATCTACCTATAACGTAAGATATGCCGTACATAATGAATTGCCTGTATTGGGAATTATCTGTTCTAACAACCTTACAAATACTACTAGAAAAATTAAAAAATGACCTCTATAAAGTACCAACTAGAACAAATTTTGTATCAGAAAACTCTGTACCTACCTGAAAATTCCAACTAGACTTCTAGTAATAAATTCCAATTTACTCAAAATTGTATATGTGCATACAAAAAACACATTGTAAAGCCATAATATACGCTTACAATCTAAAACGAAAAACTACGGCTTATGGGGTGAGCATGGCCCCTATGGCCCTCCCCTTTGCTATGCTACTTCAAGTACCTATACGCAGTTACAATCAATCGCCTTTACAATTAATTAAATTAATCACCTAATCATATTGTTACTAGGTAGGGAAACAAAAATTCGGAAATCTGATACACTCTATATGAGAGTATTTTTCCTGATGTCCGTAAGTACCTTCGTCCGTTTATCTTTGAACTCCGTTACCATATGGTTATCAATGTCAATTTATTTTACAATATTTGTATTCGTTTTATTCGATTTTCGTTTCTATAAGTATTATATGTAGTGATAAAAAATTACGGTGATAGTCTTTTGGAAGAATATTCTCAAAATTTAGAATTTTTTCTTAGACTTACCTATTTTATCAATTTGAAAATTGTATATAATTTTTTTGCTAAAATAATACATTTTAGTATTTTTGTTGTAGCCATAATTTTACAATTATAATTATTATTACTAATGACTAATGAGCGATGACAAATTTTATATTAATATATCAAAATATAAATTATATTATCAATGTTTCGGTTACATAACCGTATTTTATAAATGAATATCCATGATTCCAAACGTATTTTCGTGAATCATCGTGACATATTACGTGTTAGAAATAATCAATATGTGTAATTTAATCCAATCGCTAAAGTTGTATCGTTTCGATTTTTGACTTTTTAAATAAATCACACAATATTATTCGAAATTCGACAAGTTACTTCGTGAGAATATTCTCCGATAATAATCTTTTCGAGAATATTCATTACTTACATCACTAATTGTAGATTAAACAAATAATTTTATAGAATCATAGTTTTTTGAATTTAAAATACGCATAGAAATCGAGAATTTAACACGCCTACAGAGTGCATTGGCTTTTGTAACTCGTTTTAATTATATTATTCGTGAAAATAAATAATGCCAGATTTAAAATTCACACAAAATATTAATTGTAACATATTTATTATATGACCCTATGGCCTATAACATTTTAAAAATGTAATGATAAACATTTTTTTATTATTTTACATTAGATTCGGAGGAATGTATTGGTTTTATAATAATGTGTTTTTTTTATCTTTGCAGTATATAGACACTATATATACACTATATATACACTGACGCGGCCCTCGGCCGATGACCACTTATCGTGGACCGTGTCAACATAGACTCCGAATCAGCAAATAATTCTGTATCCATTATCAATGTGACAAACCGCACTGATTTATGGTACCGAAATTCAGAACCTATCCAGTCTGTATTAAAAGTAGATAATTATAATCAAAATATATATGTTTAAGTATGACTAAATGATTTATCGATAAAACTATATTTTCAATGTTATGTGGGAAAATAAAATTAAAAATCCCCCTATATAAAATCTATTTAGGAGGCGAAAAATCTAATGAAAAATAAATAGGTAGGTAGCTGAAATATATAGTATATACCTTAGAAGGTATCTAACAAACAATTCACAGTGTTATTTTACTTTTTAGATTTTGATAAGTTTCAAATAGTAAATAATTTTTTTTTTTTTAATTTATAGGTAATCAATAATTTATTTATTTTACAAGTTAATATGTTATGATTTGATTTATTAGTTGGTATCTTTTTTCCTTACAACTCTATCGTCAATGGTGTTGTATGATATACAATGTTGAATTATATGTTATACGCATCAATATTGAAATTGGAAAACGTTAATATCGAGCGGACTCTGAGCTCAGTTAAAAAATCTGCGTTCCGTGACATATCGTTAAAGAAAAAGTAAGACGTGGGGGACTTCGTCCCCCACACCCCCTATCCAAAGTTTCTTAAAAAGGGGACATTTTTAAAAACTTTTAAATTATTATATAACATGGATAGAATAGAAAAATCCAAAATTTTTTTACATCATTGTTGGGGGGTTACATATTTTCAAGATAGCATAGTTTAAGCATTCCTCTTTTAAAATAATTTAACACTTTTCCTATTAAATGAATAATCGAGGAAGTTGTAAATGTACACCGAAATGAAGTTTATCGATGTCGTATCGATTTCGCCATCCCTTTACGCTTTACCCATTCACGGATAATGAAGATTATTCATTACCTATATATGATACGCCAATATGATTTAATAAGATCAACTACTCAACATTTTAAATCATGTTTTTTATCTAAAACTTATTATGTGATAAGGACAAGAAACATTTATTTTCGTAATTTCACGATTTTTCCAAAAAAAAATTATAATTTTTAAAAATGTTAAATAAAAATTAAAACAAACACTGCGTCCCTTGCGTTCCCTGATAAATAAATTAAGGTGTGCGCTGTTAAACGTGAAAAAAATGAAGAGTAGCTCCATCCCCCTGCGTCCCTCCCCAAATCCACCACTGCCAATAATTCAACCCGATTTTTGCCAACGTTTTACTCCCTAATTGCCACCTTTTAAATATTAATAACGTATTAATTATTATCATTTGAGTACCTATCTATATCAAAAGCATTTTGTACCTATACAATTTAAAATACTTTTAATCTATGTTAATACCGACAAAAATGTCATACATTGTACATAATTTATTGTAATGATATTATTTCCAAAAATCTGTTAATATTTACCAAATAAACTGCATTATCAAATTCAAAATAAACATTAAACCTTAACTTTTACTATCATTGTATACCTAATCTATGCTGTATAGTGTAGATATGTGTATCTTACCCATTGGAAATGGAAACAATATTAAAATAAAATTGAAAATAAATTAAAATACCTAGGTACGTTACATATTTACATTTAAATTAAACTAGATACATTTCTATAAATATAAATAAATAACATTAAGAAAACTCGTTGGATACGTTTTTAAAAAAAAAAAAAACTAAACTCGCCAGAAGGTTTGCCGTTTGGTTGGTTTTGATAAGTTTAAATTCAGTTTTAGATTCTGAACTAAATAAAGAATACATATTTTAATGTACTTCTTTCATATAATAATGATGGGTATTTCTTTTTGGTATTATGTATTTATTATTTATACCTAAACATTTTCTGATATAAAAAGTGGAGAAGTTTAGGTTATTTTTATTAATTTCTTATAAAAAATTGCATCTATTTGGTATCCACTTTTATAGAAGTCGTTTACCGATTTTTCCCACTTTTCCAGTATGTAATTGGTATACCCATAATGCCATAAAATAAAACTAACAAAAATAATAAAAATAAAAGATTTCTATTTTGTTAAAAATAAAATTATATTACCACTTACTATAGACTTGAGTTTCCACAAAATATTAATTGTATGTAATGGACTAAATATTGATTTGACTAAGTTTCAACTTTTGACTAATTTTTGGCTATTTCTAACATTCTTGATATATTTTAGTATCTATAAATTATCCCGTGGTTATTAAATATTAAAAAAAAAATGATATTTTTAACAACTCGTAAAATGTGTAAAAATGCAGCAAGTATCGAAAATCTACTACATACGTACGAAACTATAAGAAAAATGTTTTTATAATATACTTTTTCTTTCATCTTTCTACAAAATTTTTAAGTTTATATAAAGAAGAAATGCGAAAGTAATATTTTTAATAAATAAATTTCTTCATAGTAGAACAGTACACACTGAATATCAACAAAAACAATTTAGGAAAGCTCACTGTGCGAGCGTGCTGAATTCCCGGGTTCTATAAACGTACAAAAGTATAAAACAACGAATAATATCTGTAGTAACCAAATTAACAGTCATAACTATATGTACTAATAACTCCAGACGGATGAACACAACGGAGATATAACTATATAAGGTATCAAAACGTATGTTTAGGAATCTAAAAGTTATAGAGTGCAAACACTTGGCTATTCTTGATGAATGTAAATATAATAAATAATTATAATATATTCAGTATAGGTAGGTACATATGTTTAAAAATAGGTATAATTCTACTTTAGCTCCCAAGCGATTTTTCGAAAATTTTTTTTTGCAAAATGTGTGTTTTTGTATGCTTTTTGTAATGGCACTTTAAAAAAAAGTCGCTCAAACTTCTAATGGAAGTCATGTTCAAAAAACTTCAAAATACTCGATTTTTCAAAAATTAAATATTTAATTAAATTTTATATAAATAATTGATTTTATATTATTTTAAATAAAAATTAATTTTTAATATATAAACAAATATACATACAAATACTAACAATACAAAAAAAAAATATTCCAAAAATACAATTTTTTGGTATTATTAATTCAAAAACACGATTTTTTGAAAAATCGAGTATTTTGAAGTTTTTTGAACATAACTTCCATTAGAAGTTTGAGTGACTTTTTTTTAAAAGTGCCATTACAAATAGCATACAAAAACACACATTTTGCAAAAAAAAAATTTCAAAAAATTGCTTGGGAGCTAAAGTAGAATTGTTCCTAAAAATACAGTATAAGAACAGACCCGGAACAACGATAATTGAGTTGTGTGATCCATTACTCAATCCAATAGATGAATTGATATAGACAGAAAACTATATATTATTATTAATTCAGTGCTAGAATTGGAAAAATTGAAGAAAAGGTTTTGCCGAAAATGAGCGTTCCCTCAAACTTTTTAATTTGTATAGGTACCTACTATACAATTTTACCTACTGTAAAAGTAAAGGAGCTCTCAAAATTTCAAACTGTTAAATTAATAATCAGTATAATAATGACAAATGGGTTTTTTTTTATAACATTTTAATAAATAATCTAAACTTTATATCTACATTTCTGAATCATAAATACTTTTCGGCTTTTCGGCCCAAAATTTACAAAATAAAAGCTTTTTTTAACATTTTATTGGATTAATATACTAATAGTAAAATAGGTACATATTCTGTGAAGTTTTTAAAGTTTTAGGACCATTATTTTCGGAATTACCTATACCTACAAGGAAATCGTTTTTTTCCCTCAAATTTTTGTTGGTTTACCAACTGGCAACTAGATATATTTTTAGCATACATATTTCATTGTAATATGACCATTTTTAAAATGCGTACCTACAAAAATATTTAATAGATTTTCATTTTTGTGAAAACTGCCTGTACAGAATCCTTTTAAAATGGCCACGCCGACATCTTCTTAACTTTACCCGGTCCAGCAGTCTTCCACCCCGGGAAATTATTGTCCAAAATAAGACTACTTATAATTATATAATAGTAATAGGTATATATATATATTTATAAAATACGGTACCTATTTTGCTGTTTTTATTATATTGCGTATACCTACAAAAAAATAACTATACTGCAGTGTTTTCTTTTTTAATTTTGAGAGTTTCAATCTTACTATTCATGTAAAAGTGTTTTTTATACTTTCTAATAATACTTATACTACGTACCTATATTATTATCATATCATTTATTATAATATGTAGATACCTAATTAAATAATAGTTTAATATACAAAAACCATTACATCCAATAATTAATAATATTATTATTTATATGACTCGTATCTATATAAAATGTATCTACATGCATAGAAATCATACTCGAAAATGATATAAAGATTACCGGAAAATGGCCAACAAGTAAAATTTTGAAATTTTAACCATGTACCTACTCGTAGTATAGTGCTATAGTAAATAATTATTGTAAATTTCAAGTTTCTGGCATTATAACATTCTAATTTATACATATAGGTAACAATTTTCAGTAAATTTAATTTACGTTTAAAAAAACTACTGGAAAAATTGAAAAACTACCTATTTAAACATTAAAGTACCAGCAACCAGAATGGAAATTCCATCAAATAAACTCTTTGCCCAAAAAAACGCTTACTCAAATTCCTTCTATGTAGTAAAAGATGCTCACAGGAAAAAAAAACACAATTGTAAAATCAATAGCTTCTTCGTTACACTTGGAATGTAAAAATCTAGTGAAATAAACTCGGAAAGTTGATAGGTAGTTTGAAACACGGGCTGAATGATTTGGGTGCGAAACGACAAAAGAAAATTTTCGGGACCTACATTTTTTTTGGAGTGGCGAATTTTTTTTTTTTTACCAATGCGCCACTTATTTCAATACCTGCTTTCATCACAGTGCGTGTGTGTGTACGGAATGGTGCGAGGGTGCGTGCAGAATAAAATCGATATTGAAAAACGGCGGCGGCGTCGGGGCCGAGGAGAGACAAAGAGCAAAAAAAAAAAAAAAAAAGGCTCCGGTACGGCACAAAAATCGGACGCCGGTAAATAGGGTGTGATGGCGCCATCTATCAGCGGGGTCCGGCCGCGGGCCGGTGGGTGCAGGCGGTTTTTCGTCCTTGACCGTTTCGCCAAGACGACACGCGCCGCGATAAAAACGGAAAAACGCCAATGAAAATGTTATCGTCCATGGTGAATTCTCGCGTGGAATCGGCGGCACGCGAACGTCGCCGCCAACGACGACGACGGAGACACGCGCATAATAATAATATTGTCCTGTAATTTTTTTCCCGTATTTCTTTTTTTTTTTGTCCGCCGGGGGGCTAGTGGACATTTCGCGCGCTCGCGTGTCGCCTCGTCCCTCGACCGAAATAACGTACGTACTTCCGCCCGCCGGCCAAGGTTACTACATCGCGCGCCGCTATTATCACTCGCCGCACATTATCGACTCGATGTGCATAATTGATAACGGCGACACACGGACACACGCGCCCGCCCGTGCCGTCTAATCGCGTACCTGTGTGCCCGCGATCCGTTTTTGTAATTTTATATCGCCGACGTGTGCGTGTGTCTGGCCGACGATATCGGTAAACGCGTGCGGCGGCATAGGAGCGTGTTGTACGAAAAATAACATTTATAATATAGTACGTTATTTCGTCGGCCGATACGACGTCTTCTCCCCCCCCCATCCACCACCACCTCCTTCAAATCCGCCGCCTTTCGGTCGTGTGTGTGTGTGTGTGTGTGTGTGTGTGTGCGTACGGGTATATTAAATAATTCAGTCCGCCGTTCGCCGCCCGCGGTTCTTATCGACGTTTCTCCGTGTCAACCGCCACACGCCGAACGGTAGCCGACACGTCCCGTGGCTCGCAGCTCTTTTAAAATTGTAAAATAAAATTTTGACGGTCGTCCGCCGCTCTCTCGCGTACGGCAAATACCGACCGACCGCGGCACGCACGGTATCGGTTTTTTTCTTTTTTTTTTTATCCCCCCCCCATCGTCACCCTCGCCAGAAGACGTCCCGTTCGCCGGTGGTCGCGCCGTGCGTCCCATGTCGTGTTGTCGTCGCCAACGCCACCGCCACAGACACCGTTCTTAGTACCTGCACGTACCTATCTATACAGACGTCGTCGGTGTCTACGGACGGACACGCGCCACCGGAACATGTCCGTAGCCGTTCTCACTGCCATCGCAGTTTTCCTCATCGTCCTGTTCCGCATCCTCAACGTGTCCAGCCAGCCGCAGAAACCGTCGTTCTTTTGCAAGGACAAACAGTTCCTCAAGAGGGTGCTCAAGTTTGCGCCCCAGCTCGAGGAGCCGTAAGTACCAGCACACCACCCATCTACTTTTCGTTCACCGCTCGTTGCGACAACACGTACCCGCAGTAGGTCGTCCGTTCTTATTCTTCTTCGATACGGTTGTTTTGAAATCGTTAATATGGCAACTATTAATAAATTGTACAATTTTCTCGGCAAATCTGTTCTTTTTCTACGATCTACGTACCTACATGTCTACTCAATTCAGACTAGGTAGATAGGGAATGTAAGAATACCTACCTTAGTAGGTTAAGGGAACAAAATCCCTTTTGTTTAGTTGTTTTTTTTTCTATTTAAGAATCTACCTATCTATAATATTGGTATGGTTTTATTAATTTTGTTTAATACTAGACTGCATTCGTTGTTCTACTTACCTATAAATATTTTTAATATTACCTTTTTGAACATACCTAAGTAAATACATGATTAGAATTTAATGAAAATTTTAATTTAATAAATATTATTGATATAGGTAGGTAAGGCAAGAAACTAGGAACAATTTAAATATTCAAATGTTTATAATGTTAAACTGTTGTATTCTTGTTAAAACAACTAACATATTAGGTAGGTATATTATAGGTTTAAATAATTGAAAGAAAATAGTTAAAATCAAATTTCTTTCATACGATAAAGTGTTTATTACGGTATAATTACCAAGTAGCCTATTATAGTAAGTAATTTAATCTAATAATTATGGTCTATTAGTCTTATTTAATTATATTCGTAAATATACTGTTAATTATATTTAATTAAGATTATGGATATAGTCATTTATAAACTAAATACCTACCTACTATATATTTCTAATAATATATTGTACCTACTAATATAGTTTTAAGTAGGTAGTAGGTAAACATGGTACATTTGTACAGGGGTAAAACATTTTACAAAATAAATACAGTATCTAGGTTACACTTTAGGTATAGGTACAAGAACATAAGGGATTATTAATAATTAATATTCTTAAGATTGTTTTTAAATAATTTTAATTACGTTCAAACTACAAGTTTAATAGGCACCTAATTAGTTAATAACATTTTATCGAGCATTTTTTGTACGAGTATCTACTACCTGCATATGTTATAAGTAGGTAGGTATACTATGTAGAGGACAACCACCTATTTAACCCAATACCTAGAGAAATTAATTCTTATTTACCTTTCATAAAACCCTCGCCATACTCGGTATTTTCGCTGTCTGTCCAAACGGTTTTTTTTTCTTCTATCGTGCCACACTGCGTTTTTCTCGCCGATAAGTCTGAGTGACTACTGTTTGCACAATAGTCGGGAGTACAAAAAATGAATGTTGATTTTAACTTGCCTAGCTGTGATTTTTCAAATAATATGCAAATAAAAATTTTGGACTGTAGTAGGTATATACCTACCTAATTTCTAAAGTCAGCATGGGGTATCATTTTGAAACTCCATGTTTGTGGGCATGCGAAACAGGTTATGATAACTAGCATTCATTTTTCGTGCTTTATGACAAAGTAACATTGTGATGTCTACTATAATTTAATAAAACTTTGAACTTACTACCATAGTCCACAGTTATTTTATAAATTATAAGAGAATATACCTCATATAAAAATATTTATGCCTGAATACTACATCGTATACACAGTGATGTGATATCTAGATAAATTTCCCGTTTTTGAACTGAATGTTTTGACGGCAAGCTTGGTAAACCATCACATTCAGCGGTTACCAGTGTCAAAATGATCCATTTAAATGTAGCTGTTATCGGGTAACGTAAAATCTGTTGGCAATAAAACCATTCGGACCGGCCGCGTGAAAACCACAGTGTGGTGTGGCAGAGCACCTTTATATGTAAATGTGTAACATATTATTATTATTATTATTATTATGTACTCTGGATGTATTGTAAATTTCCATGTATATTTTTAAATACGAAAGAACAAATAATATAGGTAGATAGGTACCTACCTACCTACCTAGGTACCTACCTATTTAAAAAAAACTTCAAATATAAAAATAGAATATAATTCAGAATTATTTTTAAATAATGTTGAACAGTTAGGTTAGTTTGATAAAAGTGGTACCAAGGTTGGTATATTATATATTATGTATATATAAGGTTGTTCATAAAGAACACCGGTGTTAAAAATATAATAGGTAACTCATTAAATTTCTCAAGAAAAAAACATTTTTATATTCAGCATACCTACCATCTGATTTAAGAGGACACTTCACCAATGATTTATTAAAACAGATTCTAAAAGTGATTTTAGTGTTAAAATACCTATTATCAAATTTATAGAGGATATAATTTTGGAGTGAATTTCATTTGAGATTTTTAATTTATTACTTTTAAAAAAAAAGTTATTAAAGTTTAAAAAAAGTAAAAAATATTAACTTTTTATAACTCTACAAGCACTTTCTTTAAAATTAATAAATTAAAAACCTGAAATGATGTTCACTCCAAAATGTTGTCTTTTATTGATTTGATAATAGGTGTTTTTACCATAAAATTACTTTAAAAACCCATTTTAATAGGTACTTTTGCTAGATTTTTACTTTTTAAATTGATGTATTTTTATATTACTAAAAATTGCCTATACACAATCCCTTAAAAAACGAGTGTGTTGCATCTTCTTAATCATGAAAAGCAATATATTTGTGGTTCCAGCCATCTGCCATACTTCCTATATATTCCCATATATTCCTGCCAGGAATGGACTGTAAAGTTATATGATTATTTTCTGTAAGAGGTATTAAAAACTACTAGTTTACGTTAACAAAACTCCAAGCATTCTGGAAGTGAGAAATTCAGCATGTTTTTGAACAAATCGATGGAGAAATGTGTTATTGTAAAGTTATTGTGAATTTCGCTAAATGTAAAAATATCAAACACCCATAGGTATTGTGCTATGGAATACGCATAGTTATTTGATATTTTTATACATTTTTTAACTAATTTTTTTGTCGTTATTGTGTGCTGAAGATGATAACATAGTTATTGAAATACATATTTACCAAATAAAATTAAATATATTTTTGTAGAATTGAGTCTTTTCATTTTATCATTAGAAAATCCATAAGTACTCAAATAATATATAAACCTATGCTGTGTACCTATGTGTAACCTATGTACCTATGTTGTTTCGTGAAAAATTGAATGAGATTAAATTTTTAAAGCTGGCATTCTTTATGGACAACAAAAATTCTTTATTCCGAGTGGGGTTGTTGCATATTTTGTATGATCGGATGTAATTAACTGAAATAAACTATTAGTCTAAAAATCATATGAAAACAAATAAAACCGACTAAATATTGATGATATATTAGGTATATAGTATTATCTAAAAATATAAAAATATAAGATAACATTTATGTGAATCAGATTAAACTACAGGCGTGTTTTCGTGATTAACTAGATTATGTTATTTTATCTTATCTATAATCAAACATAATAACTAAAGGCCGGATGTTAATGCATTTGCATATTTTTTTCTTTTAATAGTAAAAATTGCAGACTGAGACAGAAATTTGTTTTATGACCTATATAATGCAAATGTGAACATTTTATATTGCATATATTTGCATATTTCAAACTTTTTTACTTAAGAAGCATATTTTTATTATATTAGTGCATATTCTGTCCTTTTTCTTTTTTTTCGTGGCATTTTAATTATAATAATGGTTATTTTAGAAATATTATCTTGATTGATAAATTTATTAGAAATGTTATCGGTTGTTTTCTGGGGTTTTTCAGAATAAGTAGGTACCTACTAAATTACTGTTAACGTTTATCTGTATTTATCAGTATAGTATTCGGCCGTATTCTGTAGAGTATATCACCGCGTGCTTTTATATTTTTGTATTCATTTTTTTTTGTTAATAATTTTCTTTTTTAAAATGCCGAAAGACAAAACATCGTAATCGACGCGAATACGATCATTTGTTTCTGAGTTTGATGAACAAATATTTTCAGCTGATGGAATGATTTTGTTTTGTAAACCATGTGGGACAAAAATATTGTATAAAAAACGATTTTCTGTATTGCAATATTTAAAAACAGATAAACACGTCAGGTCTTTAAAACGAAATTCTGATAAAAATAAATTATTGCAAAGATTATTAACAGTCACAGACTACAAAAAAAATCAACATTTAACTTTGATTTATGTAAAGCGTTACTGTGAGATAATATTCCATTAAAAAAAATTAATATCGTCGAATTTAAATCATTTTTAGAGAAATATACAGGTAAAAACATTTCTGACAAATTACCCTAAGAAAAAATTATTTAGATGATTGCTAAAATTTTATTTTATTTTATATGATTTGCGTATATTTTGTGTTTTAGTGCATATTTTGATGTTTTAAGGCATATTTTGATATTTTAGCGCATATTTTGAAATGTTATTGGCATATATTTATGTTTTATAGGGCATATTATTAAGTATATTTTCACATTTTATAGAGCATATATTAAGGTTTTTTAGGGCATTAACATCCGCCCATTAATAATAACCATTCCATTTGATCTATTATAAATTATTATAACTAAAACTGATTGTTTATAAAATCGAGTAACCAAATTACATTTGGCTAATCGCAAAAAACACGCCTAATGTATGTAGGTATATAAAATTATAATTTTCATACGTACAAAATGTGTAAAGACACTTGCTAATATGTTAATAATTGTTTGAAAGCTAATTGAAATTATATTTCATTTATGTAATTTTATTCTATTAGGCATAGGTTACTTATTAAAAGTTGAATAACAAAAAATAAGTAGGTACACATTTTTTGGGATTTTTTTCAAAAACCTACTACATTTTTATTTTTACAACAAAATCAATGAGGCAATAACTAATAATACCTAGGTATCTAGGTTGATTACTTTAAAAAATTATTGAATAAGTTGAATAAGAAGTAATACAATTAGGTACTCGTACAATTATTATTTATCATTTATTGATAGCAAATTTATTTTACCAAGTACTTTTAAACCCATTTCTGTAATATTTAAAATTAAATATTTCTTAACATACCTAGGTACCTAATATTATTTAAAGTTTAAACAGAAATTATTTTTACCGAATAATTATTTAAATAATATTTTATATAAATATAGGCCAAAAATTAGTTATCTATAAGGTTCTATTTAATTTGTACAAAAATTATAAATAATTAAAATAAATACCTTCTACCAAATTGAATTATTTAAACTGTTCATATTTCAATATTTTAAAAAAAAATGCTATTTTTTATTAGGTATATTATAAGCATTTCTATGATTAGGTACTATTAGGCTAAATTAATTAATATTAAATAGATAATTTAAGAGATAATTTATTATCTTAATAGGATTTTTAATTAAGTATTATTAATATAATTATTTAATAAATAAATGAATTAATATAAAATAAATAACTTACTTAAAATTGTCTTCTTTTTTAGAGATACATTTTTTTTTAAATCACTAAATATACGAGTATATATTAATTATGTTTTACTTTACTTTTAATTTAGATATTGAACATTTTAATAAATTAATAGGTACTTAATATATTAATATAGTAGGTACCTACCATAATATTTTATATTCATTATTATTATCTAATATTAAATAGGTATTGTCATGTCACATGGATAGAATATATTTAAAATTTATATATATATATATATATATATATATAGGTATGACAAATACATAGTTATATTTAATACAAAAATATTTAGTCATTTATATTCAGTTCATTAGTTATTGTAGAAATTAATATTTATGTTTATAGTAATTGAGTAAAAATAAAAGTAACATAAATTAAAGCTATTTCTTAGATTGTGGCATATTCATGCAAACTGGATTTTTTTCACAATAACACAGTATTTAAAAATGTTAGTAGCTTTTATGAATATGATAATTATTACAATATGTTTTCACAAAAACTTATAAATACCTATTTAAAATAATATAACAATTGGAAAACACATGTTGGGGTTTTATATTATTATTTTGTTACCTATGAATGTTTTACACAACATATATGACAATAGTCCATTTTATATTACATTGAATATGTTATTTCATGTAATAAAACTGAAGGTATATTCAAAAACGGTAAATGATTATTTATGACAGTTTATATTATATTTTTACATATGGTTAAACTAGCTGAACCAAACAGTGGTATTCACCATTCACAGTGTATGCTAACGCTTACTTCTTTATAAACAGACACCTTGAATTTATTCGTTATTTAATGTTGTCAACATTTCACTATCATATTTCCTCTTGTAAGTTGTATTATGTCGAACTAGGAGAAAATAGGCACTGTCTAAAGCATAAATTTAGTAACTAGATATGTAATTCTAATATAGTGACTAGGCACATCTGAATCACCTAATTTTTGTGTGGCCGACATCTGAATTGTTAATTTTGTGTTATTCTGATATTTTATGACATGTGTCCAAATGAATGGGCTCTTGATAGTGGTTTGCTTATAATTTAAACTGCAGATTACTATTTATGTATATAAATATTGAAGGAAACATATAAGTAGGTACAGTTGTCATCAGATAACTTGGCATAGCAAAAGTGGCATGATCATCCTTTACCAGTGGTTCCAGTGTCCAGTGTTTTTTATTTTTACATCTATCACAATATGATATTTGTTATGACAAAAAAGCTTAGGATAGTTTACTGATGAATTACACCATACCAAGTTATCTGATGAAAAAGAACCTATCTAATCAATAATCTATTAAAAGTGAAATTGACCAATTTCCCAATTTCAACAAACATATTAAAATAGGTAGTAGAATTTGTAAAAATAAAATTTTATAATATCAACCATTAACATTGATATTACATTTCATTTATTTATGTTGATTATTTGAAGTAGGTACCTAATTCTTCTTCTTCTTCTCCTTTTCTTTTGCTTTCCTCCCAACCAAACACTTTCTGTCCACAATTTTGAAAATAGATATTTTTATTCTAAAACCACTTGGTAAATTGTATTATAGGAATAACTTTTACATGTTTTTGTCTTTATATTCCGTCCTCTTAAATTATTTTTATTAGATTTTTTTTTTTGTCTAACATTGACAACTATGAGAAATTATTATACATTTTTACCTTTTTATTCACATTATTTTTAATTTGTTATATTTTAATATCTGTTTTTATACTACTTAACTTATTATTTTTATTCATAGAATTTTGTATTATGTGTTATTATTATTATTCAATTTGTGTTTGAAAATTTGATACTTGGTTGTTGGTATGTGTAGGTATATCTAACAAAAACTAATTTTAAATTTTAAAGATTTTACATTTATTTTATAACCTATCTCATGCGGAACCCTGACCGGTTTATATATTTTCGATAAGATTAAAGAAACAGCTGTTTTCATACAAAAATTCAGCGTAAAATATGTTTTTGATATTACAAAAAACTTCAAATTGCTATAATAAAAAAAAAAAGTGTTTCTGCAAAATTCTAACAATACCATAGTTTAAAACACACAATTTTACATGAGTTTCAAAATTTGTGGGATAGCTAAACTAGATTTATTCCATACATTATTAATACATTTTATTTGTGCTATTTAATTATGTTGAAAATAAATGTTCATAAAATAAATAACAATTAACAATATTAATAGGTAATCAAAACACAGATAATGATTAATTTTATCATACTATGATTCAATGACGGTTTGTATTCATATATTATAGTGATAACACTAATGATTTTCACTAGCAAGAAAATCAAATGAAACTACTCTCTTTAAAGTGATTTTACAGTTATAAAACCTACTGTAAAATATATAAAGAATAATATTTTGGAGATGATCTCATTGGCCTTTTGAAAAATATTAATTAGTAAAAAGTTTATGTGAATTAAAAAAGTAAAATATAAGGTTTTTTTGTACATACAATATTGAGTAATATAATTAAAGTATGTACCAGTAAACATCAAAATATATTGATGAAATAAATACCAACTGATTTGATAAATGTAGAAAAATATAAGTATTTATTATATGAATTATAAATTAAAAAATGCAGGGTTAAAAATGTATAAAAGTAGGTATATATGTATAACAGTTTTTTAACTAAATTTAATATTAGACACATACATTACTGATAAAAATGTCCAAACAATAATATTCGTTATTATTTTTTAAAAATTTAAAATTTTATTATTATTATATTAAAATTAATTAAATTATTAACATTTTTCTTAAAGAATATACATGATAGTTCAATATATTATTCAATATTATTAATAATCGGATTAGTAAATTATGATATAATATACAGAGTGGGGCAGAGTCTACTGACGAGTTTTAACAGGTCACTACTTGTGCTGGAATAATAAACAGGCGTGAATAGTCTCATTTTCTTCTGACGATAATACCGTTTTTATTAATAATTATGGTTTGGACCGGTGTACATCGCGGTTCATGTGCTTCAGCAAATCCCTCTGACAGCAGCTTTTTTCTGTAGCGACAAGGCCCATTTCTATCTTTCTGGGTCTATAAACAAGCAGAATTTTTGCTACTGGGCTGAAAATAACCCATGGGAACTGCACGAAAGACCCCCCCCCATTCCCCTAAAGTGACTTATAGTAAATAAAATAGTGTGGTGTGCTGTATCCCATTTTGGGGTGATCGGCTTGTATGGCTTTTTGAGGAGGAGAACAGGACCGTCACTATCACTTCTGCTTATTACATCTTAATGTTTGAAACATATCTGGAGCACAAATCAAAGGAAATGGCTGAAGATCGTGATTTTGAAGATGTGTGGTTCCAACAAGAAGGGGCTACAGCACATACAGCTTGAAATTCAATGACAGTTTTGCGACAAATGTTTCCGGGGTGGTTGGTCTCCCACAGGGGTGACATGGTCTGGCCGGCGCTCTCCCCTAATTTGAGCATGTGTAATTTTTTTCTCTGGGGCTTACTTAAAGATAAGGTTTTTAAACATCGCCCGCATACATTAGAAAACCTGAAGAACAGAACTGAAAAAATTGTGGCCATACCTATCGAAATGTACCAAAAATCACACCAAAATTCTAAAAACGCCTGCAACAATGTATTGCTGCTGATGGTCGCCATCTTGGGGATGTACTTTTCAAAACTTAATTAAAAGAAATGGGACTTGTTAGTGATTTGAATAAAACAATTTGTTTTTCTCTAAGTTTTACTGTTCATTATTTATAGCCCCTCAAAACTTGTCTGTCGGCTCCGCCCCACCCTGTATAATATATATCTAATAATAACAATAATAATTTTCATACTTTATGTATTTATACTTATCTATGTAATTATTAGTAAATCAGATTATATTATAAAATAAATTAATAAGTATTTAATGTTAATAAATAATTTGTTAAAATCAGTTGACATTTATATCCTAAATAATTTTTTTAATTTGAATATTTAACTTGTACATATATTTTTATAACATGAGGGTGATTTATTTATATTATTTTAAACAATTTAATACAAATATGTTACACTTAAATAATGAATAATTTTGTTTTAAAATGTAATATCATAAAAATGTTCTTTCAGATATGTACCAACCAGATTGTGGGGATTCAGTGGTCATATTCAAACTATTTTATATAGTGTTTTTGGTAGAGTAAGATGCCCATGTCCGAAAGGAGACAGAAGGTTCTTAATGCTTGATGATGGAACTACTCTTACATATGATCTGTTTAAACCAACTTTTTATGAACCGGAACTAGGTATGTTGATACATTTGGAAAAAAACAATTTTTCAAAATATGGCATTTGATTTAATTATTTAATTAATTTTTTTTAGTGGATATTACTGTAGTTATAGTTCCTGGAATATGTAACTCTTCTGAAAGTGATTACATTCGAACCTTTGTAAATTACACTCAAAATCAAGGCTATCGATGTGCAGTTCTTAATCATGTTGGCGCTTTGCATAATGTTCCTGTTACTGCTTCTAGAATATTTACCTATGGTAAATATATTTATCTAAATATTATATGATTAAATGAATGAATGCATATTACATGAAAATATTGGAAAAAGGGATTTATAATCTAAGTTTTTATTATAATTAATTTAAAATATTTTTATTTTCTTTAACTACATTATTTATATGAATATTTATTTTGATAATACATATAATATTTTGATTATTAAATACATATTAATAAAAATAATGATTTATTTAAGGCTGAACATGCCATTGTGAAATTGTCAAATTCCGTGGGATCGTGCCACATATCGGTTAGATAAATGATTCCATTAAATTATAGTGAATGAAAAGTCTTGTCTATTTAGTATTTATTATTGGTTTATTTTACAACAATAATTATAATAATTTGTAGTAATATTTATCGTAATATTGATAACTAGACTACGGAAATGAGCCAAATTGTTATTTCTGGGAATTGACTTCATCAGTGTGAGCTAATTTTATTTTTGTGTATCGTAAGGGAGTATTGAGCAATTTAAAATAGAAATTTTTTGCTAAATATTTATAAAAACTCCACACCTCTTAATAACTAACATATGAAAACTCAAAATTTAATTAAAATCATAACCATTTTCTCCAAATTTAAGACATGTTCACTGTTCAGCCTTAAAGTTTATAATTAAAAATGAAATTGATAAACCTATTAGGTATTTGATTGGTATAAATACAGTTATAAATATTAGTAGATAACCACGGTTATCTACTGAGGTTGGTGCTCGCACTATGTTGTTGTACTGTAGGATTTGGCGGTCGCGAGCGGTGTTAATCTGAACTACAGTAGTCAGTAGCTATAATTTTATGTTATATTGTTATGAAACACGTTTTTAGTTTTTCTTACATATTATCAAAATTATTGATTTTACGAAATAAATAGAAATCTATTAATCTATCTATAATATATCTATAAATAAAAACTAGATTCTGACTGAAACAATTAGTTTACCTATTGCTTTTTTGTGTTGAAAAACACTTTTTAATAATTGATAAAATTGATTAAAAAGTTTCATACAATAAATCAATGAGTTGGTATATTTTAATTATGTGTATACATAATATTCAAGATTGAAGATTGTTAGTATAAGTGATTGACAAGTTTTAATATTTATGGTCAATTATGACAATTATAAATAAATATAATTAGGGAAACGTATTTATGATGACTAATCTAATTAACTGCATAGTCAGGAGTGCACCCATACATTTTTATTTGGAGAGTATAGACGTAAATGGGTGGGGGCTTAGGTGAGCTTAGCCCCTCCCCATTTTTTTTTAACATTTTATATAGCAATATAACGTTTTGAAAATTATACTTTTCTATACACTTCTTATTAAATTTTTTAATTTATAGATAATCAAATTAGATTTAAACCATAAATTAGGTATCTACCTAAGAAATATAAAATGTGTATTGTTTCATGTTTGTATATGATATAGTGATTACGGTGGTCACTGGCCTAGTGCGGACCACAGACACGGTTACTTACATCTGTTTGTGGTATATATTATAACATATATATAAAACAATTATCAAATTTGTAACTAATACGTCATATTCAATACATTTATGTAAAAATATTTATGTAATATATATAAATTATATGGTAATTTATAAAACAAAAAAAAAAAACAAGTGTTTAACAATATTGAGTAAATAACAATTTAAAATCAATTGTTTCAATTTGTATATTCTTAACATCATATCCCACATAAATATAGGAGATATATAATAATTAAGTGCCTAATACTTGTACTTAAAATTGTAATTTCAAAATTGGGGGACCTAGAATAATTGTATAAAAATGGTACCAAGGTACAACAATAATTAAAACAAAATATTAATTGGTATAATACCTATTGAATTTTGATGATCATAATTTTTATTTATCAAATGTTATGTTAATAATGTTAATAACATGAAACACATTGATACTTCATTATTAAAATATAGTAGGTAGGACAGAGGTAGGTACTTAAATATTTATTAAAAATACAACTTACTTGAACTGAACCTGATTGCCAAAATCGTATGAAATCATCTTTAAAATGTTTTGAGCATACATAATGACTTGTATTTATAATGAAGTCCTTCCTTGGAATGGTTCGTGCTCATTTTCTTCTCATTTCGTCATCTTTTGGACAGTTAAAATGATGAACTTTTTTGAAGTTTTTATAATACCCCGACTTAAAAAACATCACACAACATTTAACCATCATCAAAACATATATACATATAAAAAAAAAAACGAGAAAAAAATACAACAAAATAAAAAATATAAACAAAAATTTACGACTGTAAATACACTTAAACGATAAACGAATATACTTGGGCCAAATGGCCAGTGACTACTAGCGCCTTAGTTAAAATAGCCACCACTTGTAGCCGCACTTGAAGAGTCGTGTGCCTACCTTAGTAGATAACCGTGATTGGTACCTAATGAATAATGTTACCATTTTTTTTTTTTTAATTATATATTTTTTAAAATATTTTTGTTATTATTTTAAAAATGATGCAATATTCAATTAAAATTTTAACAAAAACTTAAATATTTCACAAATCATTAAAATAATGTAAGTAAACCACATTATTATTATAATATATATATGTATATATATAATTATTATATTATTCATAAATACTTTAAATCATAAACACATTATTATTATTTTTTTTTGAAAATCAGGATTTTGATATAGGTTTATAAACTTAAACTAATTATTGAAATCATATTAAGGCAGATATAATTTTGTTTTAATTTTTAGTTTTACATTTTAAGAAAAAATTATTTTGACTTACATTAAGTACTACCAAATTTTCAAGTAAATGTTTTTTTTTAATTGAAGTATGCTTTTTGTACATTTAAATGTTAATATTTTATTTGGGGACCTATAGATAATTACATCACAATATAAAATGTTTTTATATGAAAAATTGTGATGGGCTCCAAAAGATAAGTTTTCCAAAACGGTTTTCTCGAAAAATATAAAAACAATGGGAAACAATCTATAGAATAAACAAAAACGTCAAAAAATATGTACAATCAACTACCTAAGAGAGATGCTACGCAAACATGATCATATGACCATATGCCCTGTTTAAAATTAGGTTGTTCCATTTTTAACATAACATCCCATTATGCCAAGAAACTTTAAACCATATGCATTTTTATAATTTATTAAAAGACCCGTTTGATTTTGCATTTCTGGGAAAATGTATGCAAATAACCTTTTTATTTTGTCATGTTTTTTCATTTTCAAAATATGGTGTAATACTCATATAATTATGATTTATCTTCCACTACCTGCAAATTACAGACCTCACCTACTGTCTTATAAAATTCATGAATTAACCATGTATGATCACACAGTTATAACACGCATGATGCTTACATTATGCACGCAACATCCGTATTATCAGTTAGATATCTGCATTCTACAAGTTAATATTAGTTTTTATTTTGTTGCCCAAATAACACCATGCATATGTATTGTATTGACCTATTATACTTATAATATTAATGTTAATTTTGAATTATAAAAATATTGAGTAGGTTACAAATAATATTAATAATTTGATATATAAATACACAAAATACCTACATTAATTATTAATAATAATAATATTAATATTTTATATCATGAACACGTCATTGTTTGTAAAACATTTTGTTCCATGTACCTAGTTTCCTTTTTTCTATTAAATAAAATCACATTTAGAATAATTTTCGTACATATTATAATTTAATTATCACGAGAATACAAAATTAAAATGGTCCTGCCCCTTGTTTTTTAGTCTATATAATATTAATTTGTGTAGTAATGTTCCCTTAATGTGATACCGGCACTTGCTATCTCTATCAGACTTGGCTGATCTAATTTTAAATCTGTAAAACACAATGGTCTCATCTTTCCACATCATCTCTTCAGATAAATTTATCTACTGGAACCAATTTAAAAAATAATTGTACATATATTAGCGTCTATGTAAATAATAATGAATTTATAAAACAATTAAACAATCAAAACCTTATTAATTGTGTTAAAATAATTTTTAACAAACAATTCTGATTTTACCTTCATTTATAGTAAATTTACCCAAAAATATTTTATGTGAATTTCATGTTTCTAGTTTTAAAATTTTAATTAGCTAATAATGTTTTATTATTTACAGGCCACACAGATGATCTACATATAATGCTTTGTAATTTGTCAGAGCTTTATCCAGATACTAAAATTATAACTATTGGATATAGCATGGGAGGTAATTTAGTAACTAAATACCTTGGAGAATCTCGTCAAAATCGACCAAGTAGTGTTATAGCGGGAATATCTATATGTCAACCCTATGATGCTTTGAAGTAAGGATAATTTACTAAAAATGATTAAGTAATTTAACCCATAAAATTTGAAGGGTTCAATGCAATAACCAGATTACTAAATTTTCTACAACTTTTCAGGAGAAAAATTTTATTTAATATCTCGATAGTTATATCAATATAATAAGTGTATGATGTATTTTCAAAAAAATCATAATTTGTATTTTCTGTTATACAAATATTTTGAGTTTTACCCATTAATTAAAAAAAAAAAAAAAAAAAAAAAATGCTGCCAATTCACACAGTAGGATACTTTCTCGTGTATATAAAATATAATTTTATAGTTTCCAAAAAAATTCAACAGAATAATTAATTCATCTTTTTAGTTTTACACATAGTTCCCGGAAGCGTATTAGAAAACCTAGAACGTTACAGAACGGTCCACATATAAAGAATCCTTATTAACCTATTTCAAATTTTGCATTTTTATATATGTCAATAATTATATTATTTTATTACCAGAAACATTTACTCTGATTTAATCATTATATAATGTATAATGGAATGAATTTTTATTAATTAACAATATTTTGAGAGTTAACAAGTAAATGTTGGTGATAATAAAAAATCTTAATATTCTCACAGTTACCACTGTAAAATATATATTTTATACTAATTATTGTGTAAAATTCTAATATAAATATCAATTTTATTTTAAAACTACATTTACTACTGTGTTAAATTATTGTATTATCTATTTATTTTATAATGTTAGTTTATTTATTTATAATCATCCACATACACATTAATATTTGTGTAGAAAAACAAATTATAAAATAATGATATTTATTTGTTAAATGATTTATTTATAGATAATTAAAAATATATAATATTTGTATTAATGCTGTCATTATTTAAAATAACATTTGTATGAAAACTAAATATTTAGATTTGAGTAATTGTGTAGGTATATTTAATGGGGATGCAAAAATTTATATTTTAGTAAATATAGAAAACAAATTTCACTCGCTAAATCATATAATATATAGCTTTTATTTATTTATTTAAACATTATACATGAAGTAGAAGAATAATATGTAAATACAGAATGAAACCTAGCCATGAAATGTATCAAAAAGGTAGCAATATATACCAAAAGTGGTAAACAAAAAAAATAAATGCTATAATAAGGTCTATCATGTAGCAGTAGAGAAGCGGCACATAGCCAGGGAAAATGTTATTAGATCAATGGACCAAAAAGATAGAGAAATATATGAAAAGGAATGGAAGAACTGTAAACAACGAGTATTACAAAGAGAAAAAAGAAGCCTTTTGAATGAAATACTAAAGGAAGCAATAAAGAATAAATTACAAGGTAGTATAAGGAATTTTTTCAAGACCATCAAAAAGTACAGCTCGTTTAACTCAAGCCATAAAGAATAGTGAGGGGACAATACTTATGGTGCCAGAAAAAAAGATAATAAGATGAAAGGAATATTTTGTTGACCTATTAAATGATACAATACCAACCAATCCTATGGAAAACACATGTACATAGCAAGTAGAGCCTTTAGTGAATGAAGTAATCAAGGAAGAGGTTAAGAAAGCAATAATCAACCTTAAAATTTGGAAGACACCGGGTTCTGACAGTATCCCATCTGAATTTTTAAAGTATAGTGGAGAAGACATGTATTACCTATTGTATTTTTAATATATGATATAAGGTATGGCTGGAGGAAATAAAAAACTGAGTGCAGTAATTATTGAGGGATATCCTTATTAAACTCAATATACAAAGTATTCTCTAAAGTCATATTGTACCGGTTAATACTGAATGCTTTCGTAAAGGTAGATCGACTATAGAACAATTATCAATAATAAGAGATGCGTAATTGAGAAAAATTTTGAGTATCATCAAAACATGTGACAGATGTTTGTAGACTTTAGGAAGGCCTTTAGGACAAAAAAAAAAAATACTTGAAGAACTGAAAATAACAAAAAAATTTTGAAAAAAGGTTTTTAAAAAGCTATTAAGAATTCAATGGGTAGAACATGTAATGTGGCGTAGTGAAGGTACAACCGTCAGATTGGTACTGAATTGGAAGCCGGAAGGTAAAATACCACGGGTCGCCCTCAGAAGAGGTGGATTGATGTTGTGGAAAAAGATTTGAAAAACCAAGGAGTGCTTAATTAGAAGGAGATTGTATGGGACCGTGACAAGTGGAATAATTTGGTGATGACAGTGAAAATTCTTGGAGAGTAATAGAAGAAGCCGTAAGTAATAGAAAAAGAAACATACACCAAACAGCAATTTACAATATAGTAAGAAATATATATAACATTTTATAATATAAGTAATGCAAATAATAACAGATTATATAAAGATAAGTTACATATGGACAAATATTTTTAATATAATTAAAGGGAAGTTATGCATAGTTAAAAAAAATATATAAAACAATCAATACACAGAGCTGAAAATACAATAGAGAGGATAATTGTGACTGTATGGCGTGGTGTAGATGGGAATAGAAAAAGGAAGCTGGTGATGTATGAAATGGGAGGGAACCATAAAAGAGATATCATAATATAGATTCGTTAAATATAGTTCTAATGAAATTGTTGCTATTATCTCATACTGTAAGGCAAAATGGTTTGGACTTATAGGAAATCACGGATATAGTCATATGAGGATGCAGCTAAATTGAGAATATAGCCAGCAAAGATTAGAAATATATTTTGAACCCTTTCAAGTTGAATTAAATATTATGTAAGGAAAGAAGGTCAAACGACAACTTTTTATTCCAGTAGAGTTCTTACAATTGCGGAGACAATTAGAAGAAGTAAATATTTTATAATTACGTTTAATTACGCCTAAAACATTTTTTACTCTACCAACAGCAATGTTAATGTGATACTGAAAGAAAAGTATGATAGTGTAATATATACTAAGATCTTTAATGATAGATACTTGTTGGAGCTATAATCCATTAAGAAAGTAAAAATGATAAAGAGGTGAACAGGACCTGGAAAAAGAAATTACTTGACATTAGCAGCTAAGATTGAGAGGAAAGCCAATATTAATGACCCAAACCCAACAAGTAAATATATTAAGTTCCTCTTGCAAATGTAAACAATCTCCAGTGGATTCGATTCTATTAAATATTTTGATGTCAGAATATAGTAAAATATAGTAAAAAGTTTTACTTTTATAAACTTTGAGCTAGGAAATTAAGTTTTGTTTTATCAATAACGTTTAAACTACCTGTTATTTATTTATATAACTATTTATAACTTATCGTTATAAATAATAAGAATCAATTTTCTTTTTTAAATAATTTTATACCTTAAATAAATAATAATAGTGTAAGAAGACACTAAATTTTAAATAAGCCAATGATGAATGGGCATTTGTATATATGTCAGCCACTCTGTAGCATATTGAGCTTCTTACTATTTACTATTACACTTATTACACTCACTAACACTATTCACCATCTAATACATCAAAATCAAAATCTCTGACCATTGTCAAATCGAATTATGAGATATTGAATTAATGAAGAAATATGAATTATTCCAATCAACAAATTCAGATGCAATGTGACGTCATAGTCATTAATAATATGTAAAACAGTTTATAATAAACTTAATGCGAGTGTGAAAAAAAATTATAATCACAACAATTGATTCACTTTAGTGAGATCTATCAAAAAAAGGTATTACACTATTTGTGATCTAACCAACCATTAAGAAAATACATATTAAATTCTAAATTTACGAATTTGATACAACCGGAGAATTACTAAGATGAAAATTATTAAACATTTGATTTGTACTTTTAAGTTTTTAATTTTAATTAAGTTACTATAGACTAGAATATGATTGCATGTTTATTTTTAGTGTAATATGATTTATAATGCAATTTTTTTTCTTTTTGTTAATTTCAATTCCAATACTTTTTCAATTTTTCAAGAAAGTAAAAATGTTTCACTGTTTTAGTCAATTTTATTTCTAATACATTTATACAATTTGATATTTTGTAAAATGTTTAAATATCCTTATTGCCATGTTTTTTTTATGTACATTTTAAAATATCTGGTTATTGTCCAACCACTAAACACATATTTACATATTATTATTATTATTTTTAAATTTTATATAAAATATGTGTAATTTTATTGAATAATTATAATAATATTATAATATAATTTACAGATTATGACTTAAGGTGGGTCAAACAGTTTGAAATTTGAAAATTTAAACTTAACTTCAAGAGTGTAAAAAGTCTCATCGAAACTCGATTAAAGAGTAAACTTGAGGAGGGAAGTTCAAACCTGGATAAACTATTTTTATATATGAATTTGGGTTAAGTTGTCCAAAATAAAAATGATGACCTTTTTTTTTTTGCTCATTTTCCAAGTCTGGCTGAGTTCGAATTTTACATTAAACTAAAAGTTCAGTTTGAGTTTGCCTCTTGAACTTCAAAGTTTGGTTTAATGCCGAAATTTTGAGTTCGATCTACCTCTATTTATGACATATTAATTAACAAAAACTTTTTAATAAAATAATTTTATATAAAGTTGTGTGAAATTCTCTGGTTTATTTACTAATTATTTTAACATTTATATTTAATAATGATTTTAATTTTACACATATTTACATTTTATAATTATTATTTTAAGTAAAAATTCAGTAATCAAACGTCATTTTTTGAATTGATATACTGATGATTATCAATATAGACAACTTTTTATATATAATAATATTACACAGACTTGACTGTACTGTGATAATTGTATAATTACAAATGTATAATATTATCTCTAATTACCAAATATGAAAAAAAAAAAAATTAATATTTTATTACGATTATTTTATTATTTATTTATATTTTTTTCTTAGGGCAACTGGTGTTTTATTACATTGGCAAAATTTTCGAAGACTTTACTTATATGCATTAACAGAAGCAATTAAGGCTTTAATTTTGAAACACAAAAATAAACTATTGGCAGATGATATAAAAGAACAATATTCACTAAATGAAAAAGATATTATATCTGCAGCTACATTACCCGAACTCGATGATGCTTATACCAGGTATAAATTAATCTATATAATTGTATAATCATAAATACTGAATTAAATAAATTAATGTATTAATTATAATTTATTTATATAATGAATTATATATTTTGTGGGCCAAAAATGAGTGAACATAGATATATATTATAGATATATAATATTCTTGGCTTTAAATTAAAAATAAGATCATTTATTTTAATATTAGAAATCATAAATTATATTGATTCCTAAAGGATATAAATTTCATATATTGCCATTATATTGACAAATAGAGGTAAAAATGCGGAATATTAGCACCCTCCTTAATTTATTTTAAATAAAATGTCTTCTGCTCTGCCTTCTCTTGCATCCTCTTTATTTAACACCGATCTACCTCATATCGCTATTACATACCCCTCTCCACTTTTTCTGTCTTTATCTTTTTGTCACACAAAATACCTTCACTATCTATCCACATTTAATTCTTCATTTTATATGTTCCTCAAATCTACCATTGTTCTGTAGAACAGATTTTAAAAACTTAAATCTCTCAACCTTACTAACTTTATCCCAAACAATTCTTTACATTCAAGAGCTACTCTACGCTATTCAAGTCTACCGTTAAATTCCTCAAAACTATCTGTTAACAGCACGCACCATTGTACTCACCTTGTAATATCCTTTGTTATTGCCTCCGTTACCAAGGAAAATTCTAAGCCAAACCCTAGTTCACTCCTATTCTGACACCAAAATCCTCAATTTCTCCACACAAACTTCTCACTTTTGTACTCGTTCCTTTATACATGTCCTTACATTCACATATACCATTAGTGATCCTTTCTTCATTATTACCCACTTCAAGATCTCTAGGAACCTAGTCAGATACCTTCTCTAGATCAATAAACACCATACACAACTAAATCTTTTCTGTATACTCTCTATTATCTGTTTTATATATACTATTGGCTCCATTGTTGACCTCCAAGCAGTGATGTAGTCATAAATAAATTTAAAAAAATTAAAAGTAAAAAAGTTTTTATCGTTTAAGCGTTTCCCATGCCATTGTCTTATCACCCCAAACTTCCACAATAGGCTTTTGTGACCTTTGTCGATATTTTTTGACACCACAGAAGTCAAATTCTAGATTTCCGGACATTTTAATACGTGAGGTTAATTTTGAATATGTGTAGGTACTTGTGTGTTTTGAAATACAGTATTGTCTATTATCTGAATAGTTTAAATACGAGAAATTTTTACCACTATATCATCTGGATTAGATAGCTTAGTGTTTGCAGATATAACGAGTTTTTGACCGATATTTATGTATATATATATATATAGTTTATGCGATATGTGGACAAAATTGTGCATTATTTAATACCCTGTGGCAAGTGCATATTTTGTTTTTTCGACATTTATAGGTTTCCATCCGAAGACAATAGTTTTATAAAAACCTAAGAGCGGCAAGTCCAACTGACTGATTCATAGATATTTTTATATCTCATAGTAAAGAATTTCAAATCGACTTTCGTGGTATTTATCACAATTTTAATTAAATTTATATTAATACATTCAGACAAACTTTTATCATAATATTTAATTATGTTTAATGGATCTTTTAAATATTTCCACATTTTTAAAAAATTGAGAAAAATAAGTTCGTCACATATAATTTCTTCATATATACAGAGTAGGTACCTACTATATTTTATTATACCCATATTATATTTAACTGTAAATATATTTCAAATCAGTGGACTTTTGTGGTATTTTTCAAAATGTATAAATGTAATATAAAATGTATATACTCGGGCGAGAACTGAGCAAAGCAAGGTTCTTTTAAAAATTTGAGAAAAGTAAGTTCGATGAATTGGATTACCTATCTACTTTGTCAACATATTCAACAAAAACAATTTATGGAAGAAGGACAGACTATCTTCTAGAAAGCGAACACCAAATTTTTCCGCAGGTAGAATTATTTTAAAATTAATTATAACAGTATTTTTTTCTCAAAAAACTTCGATCACCGACTATTCCGAATCTCGATAAAATACATAATCCGAGGTATACAAATTGCACTAAAAAAATTACATTTAAAAGATGTCACACTCAAAACACATTACACTTATAAGGAGTTGCACTTCACTTGGTAGGTGTTACCATCAAGCTAGTATTAATATAATGCGCATCAAATAATCAAATATCAAATCATGTTTTGATAGTGCTAAAAAGATATTTTTACACTATTTTTATTTTGTAAACATTTTCAGACTTCATTTAATTAAATATTTTTTTCAAAATGTAGCAGCTTAATACAAGTCTGAATAATCAATGGTGTACCTGCGGATTTACAAATTTGTTTTGGGTATACAAATATATTTTTAAAAATATCCATCACTACATCACTGCCTCCCAGGCATAAACCTAAACTGATTTTTGTAACAAATATCTCATTTTTTACTTTTTTCTATTTTTTTTTCCCAAATCTTCATATCGTGACTTAAGTTTTATCCCTTAATAATTCTGATATTCTTGTATATCTTCTTTACCCTTAAACATTGGTATCACACAACTATTTATCCTCGCTTCACTTGAATTTTTCCTTCAATTAGTACTTTATTAAAAAATTTTGTCAGTTATCACCCACTTAGCATTTTGTTAATATTAATATTTCTACAATATTTGAAGATTTTTCGCAAAATATTTTGTTAAAGAATTGTTATATCACTTTTTAAATATTAAAATACTAATATACCTACTCAAAATATTTGGAAAATGTGCATATACATTTGTTTTATTAGTTTGAAAACTACTGAAAATAATGAAAACATTTTTAAATAATATACATTATTATGTCTTATATATTGATAAATTTATTGTATATGTAAGCTGAATATATAACTTTATGTTATTATTATTTATTATAGTAAAACTGTCTGCCTTAAAATTTTGTTACTACCTACCAAAGTACAAACTGGCTGAGGTTTAAATTTTTTTTAACTTAACTGTATAAAGTGTCCGTCAACCAATTATCATGTGACTTATAATAAAAATAACGATTCATAATCAAAAATATGTAATTACGAATTGTGATGAAATAATAAATTACATTCTTTTTCATCATGTTAATATTATTAGTTGTAAATTTTTCATTTAAAAAAATAGGTAATCTATAAATCCCAATTCCCAATAATGGCGGTATTCAAAATAACATATTTAGATTTAAAAGCTCTGTAGGCAACGCATACTTTGCATACCCAATTGTTGTAACGGTACTGTTTCTATGTCCATTACACAAGTTTTATATTAATGTAACATCTATTGTAAATTAAAAAATTGAATCATTTTTTTTTAATTCACACATATTTATATTCATGAACTAAAGAGTGACTTCAATTCATAATTTGATATATTGAATAAGTTTGTACCTATAATTTTTTATATTTTACAAATTGTGAATAAAAAGTAAAGCATGTTTTACAATGTTCACATGTATTTTTATTTTTATTATTTTTTTTTTTTGCAGCTTTACCTAATTGATAAATAATTTTGTGTATCTATAATAAATAAATATCTAAATCAATAACTAAAATTATTAAAAACAAACAATATGGTAATCTCAAAAACATGTAGTTACGCCAAAACCACAAAAATAACCTCTTAATATTCCGAATAGTGTCATTTGATGATAACAATATCTTAAAATACATTAAAAATTTTGCATCCACCTTTTTCTGTCTCTGTGAATTAAATTTACAACATAACTAAATTTCTTTATATTTCTAAATTTCTTGACAAATAATTTACAGCTATTTTATAAATTTTAAAATAAATATTAGAATGCAATTACTTCTTTATCTAATAATATTTTACTGTAAAGCTATTTGATACATTTGAAAGTATTCCAATATCATTTATATTTTGTTATATTCTTCATTAAATAGGCATTGATAATGAATGTTTTGTTCTCTTAATCTATAATACCTAGTTAATAAATAATATCTCTTTTTGATATTTTATTAAATAATGATATACAATTTTATTAGACAATTGTGATATATACAATAAAATATCTAAATACAAAAAATAATATTTGTCAGAATAATCATAAATAACATTACTATCAAGAACAATGAATCTTTAATGTTATAAAACAATTAACTATAAATTAAATAATTTTTTAAAATCTTTAATAAATATTGCTTGTTATATAATAATTTTGAGGACCCTATGAAAAAAGGTGGAAATATCATATGTTTAACTTAAACAGTACTATTTTCTAATTTAAAAATTTTAAAGTTATTTTATTTTACATTAGGTATTTAAATTCAATAAACACTAATATAACATTTGTGTTAATCTTGTAAATATTTTTTTACAGAAAAGTCAATAATTTTAAGAATCTTCATGAATTTTATCAATGGTCAAGTTGTTTATATTACATCAACAATGTTAAAACACCAATGATATTTATAAATTCAAGAGATGATCCATTGGTTCCAGAAGATTTATTAATACCTATTCAAAATTTTGCAAGTATGATAATAATTTTAATATATATTTAGTTCAAAATTATACTCACATTTATATTTTTAATCATTTATATTTATATCTTGAAAAAATATTGTGAAATTATATAAATTTAAAATACTAGCAAATACCTATTAATTATTTTACATTTTTTTAAATGTTTTTATCTTATAATAATTTTTATATCAATCAGAATTCATAGAAAATAAACTATAAAATTCTCCATATAAATAGTAATTTATTTGGCGTAAGGAGGTTTTTAAGTAGATTTTGTAATAGCAAATCTATTTATACTGATAGCTCTCTCAGTTTGAATTATATATTTTATTATAAATTGCTTAACATGTTTGCTGTGTATTAATTGTGTATACACATACACTTGTGCTGTTCAAAATAATGTATTTCCGTTGAAGTATTATCATAGACTTAGAAATATAATTTTTTCTATAATTCATCATTTTATGATATTGATGGTTGGTATTTATACGTTAATATTTATTTATTAAACTATAAGATGAAAAAAAACCAAAGAAGCCCTTACCCGTGTTGAATAGGATATATATGGAGAAAGTTGATTCATCATCGTTTTGGTTTTTAGACAGACTAATGTAATATTATTATTTAGTTATTTAGTCGTAGGGTGTTGGTGGAGTGGGAGTACTTTGCACATAGGGTAGGATACTATTGGGTATATTTAATTTGAAAGCAATGATAAGCATTTGATAAAAAAAGATTCTGAGCAAAACTTTTTTGGGGGAGGGGGAATCAAAAAAAAACCTCTCCAGAGTACCAACTAGATATGGTTATAATGTATCAATTATATTCTATACAAGTACTAAATATATATTCAAAATCTCTCTAAGTCTACTTAATATAATTAGGAAAACGTCATTATCATGATATTGTTATATTGTTTTATATGTCGCGGTAGGTATACCACACCGCACAGTGTATAACATCGGAATGTGGAACAGGTAGTAGGCTCAGTGGGCGAAGTAGTTGACTTTATCTAATCGCTGCCAACAAAACTTCACTGCAGTATATATGTTCCCATCTTTTTATTTTAAACAAAAGATGCTACTCGTGAACTTTATGAAAAAAAATCAATAGGCTTTCGTGCCCCGTTCAGAATTTAAAATATTAGTATACACTATATAAATATATCTACACCATGTTAAAGGTAGTTTTTCTTCGAGTTTAAAGTTTAAAGTACCAACTAAAATGAATTTGCTATCATTAACATATAAACTCCAAAACTCCTACTCGACTCCTTCTAGTCAATAAGTTGCTCTACTCAGAATGCAAAAAATTATATAATATATTAAGTAGATTTTAATTAAAATATTATTTTTTTCATCTTATGTATATACACTATATAAATATATCTACACCATGTTAAAGGTAGTTTTTCTTCGAGTTTAAAGTTTAAAGTACCAACTAAAATGAATTCGCTATCATTAACATATAAACTCCAAAACTCCTACTCGACTCCTTCTAGTCAATAAGTTGCTCTACTCAGAATGCAAAAAATTATATAATATATTAAGTAGGTTTTAATTAAAATATTATTTTTTTCATCTTATGTATGTACGTAATTTTGTATTTTAGAATCAAAAAACAATTTTGTGTACATGGAACTGATGCATGGTGGTCACCTTGGGTTTTTCGAAGGCGGATTCATGTATCCAAACCCAATAGCATGGTTAGATCGAACTCTGGTATCATTATTACCAGCACTCAAAGAACATTGTGCTGATGACGTGAAAAAGACGGCGGTTTATTAAATTTAAATCACTTTTAACAAATAATTATATACAGATATATAAACACTTAATATGATATAACGCTTAAAATTATCATGATTTCAACACTACTGATACATCTGATCCTTTATATAAGAAGTTACCAAATAATTTAAAAGAAATAATAATGAATATTATTTGTAGCCAATTTCTACTATTTTTTTTAAATTATACTTTTTTATAAATATCAATGATGAAAATTAAAAGTTAGCAATATTAATGCAACTAATTATATATTATTATCATGCTATATCAGTACATTTATTGTATTATAATATATATAACATTCAAATTTTATGTTATGGAAACCCTATGATCATTTTTTTACTTTCCATTTTTCTTTAAAAGGAAATGTTTTATGTCATATTTAACTAAAATATAAATTATTAATCTCCAAAAGTTAAAAAAAAAACAATAGTTATTATATGCAAGTTATATATATATATATATTTTTTTTTTTAATATTTGTTGCTATAAGGATGAGAAACTTAAAATTAACTATATAATGTTTTGTAAGAAATTGTTTATATTATATTGTTCTTGTTCATATATATTGAATAACAACTGTTTGTAGCAAAATTAAACTGCCTATTACTAGATCACTAGGGCTGGGATTTAAATACTCTAAAAACTATCAAAAAATAGCTAAAAATGCCCTAAAAAATGTCTTCAACCACAATAATGACCTTAAAAAAACCCCCTTTTTTTTCTTTTTTTATTTATATATATATAATACAAAAAATAATTAAATACATATTTCAATAATATTAAAGGAAATTTAAACATTTTAAATTAAAAAAATATAATTAGAAACTTTGAATAAACATTTTATAAGGTTTTATTATAGGAAAATATTATACAAAGTTCAAATTTATTTTGAATTATATAATTTTATATTAAAAACTATATAATGTATAAATATGCACTAAAAATTAATAAAATGACTGAAAAATCCTAAAAAAAAAAATGTTTTAAAAATGGAAAAATAGTGAAAAATGCAAATTAAAAGTTTAAGTTGTAAAATCTTTGTTACGTGACTCAAAATTATATACTTGAATGCATTTTTTTTAGAGAACCCCCCCTCCAAAAAAAATGCACTTTGCATTGAAATCCGGGCCCTAATTATCACACAAATTATCATTGCAAAGCACTTGGTAAAAAATGTCTACTCGATTTATTTTTGTATGGATGATCTATTATGAAATGCACTATAGTAATTAGTGAACCAGTTTTTGAAACTTGAAATAATCGTACGCCGAATCAATTTTTTAATTTATAATGTAAAATTAAATTATTAAAAATTTATATGCATACAAAATATAAGTTTATTGTATGTTTTTTAAGTAATTTTTTCACTTTTCCAAAGTATAATTTTGAAATATTTTCTATATTTATAGTACATATTCTAATTTATTATCAATGTCAAATATATTAAATTACATTTTGGTAGTTGTTCATCCCTGCTGTGTAACATCATCATTAAAAAATGTCGTACATGTTTTTCAGTGTTAAAAAAATCATTTTTTTCTTACATATTTTGAAACGTAAATCTTTTAGAAATATTTTAAATTTAAAATGAATCCAATAAATATTGACAAACTTATACCTATTTGAATGAATCTAGTCTGACCACCCAACAATTGCAACAACTGTCATATTCCCATGTCAAGTTTCCAAATTTTCAAATTTAATAAAGAAAAAATTGAAATGATTATTTTAATTAAAAATGTTATGTTTGTTAATTATAAATATTCTCATCCATCATATTCTATTTGAATTTTGAATCTACAATAACTAAGAGAGTACATAGAAAATAAGAATGTATTTATTTTAATGCCGTTAAAATGCATGTATAGCATATTCTTAATACTTTAAATGCGTTTTTCTGAAAATGCTGTTTTACAAGGTGATAGGTGTGATAACGGCCAAACCGATCATCCAATTCACTTCATTTTTGTATGCATATTCTTAATTACATTTTTAATTGAGCCAACGAAGGCTTTTTTCAATAACTAACATTATACCAATTAACAATCTTTTTTTTAAGTGCGAAAAAAAAGTCCCTCAGCTTAATAATTAGTCTTGACAAATAATAAAATACTTCAAATTTTTGTTTCCGGCCAACTCTGCAACTTGAGTCACAACTACCGTTTGTGCCTGCAAAAAAAAAATTTATTTTACATTTGCTTACAGCCCTCATATTTAGATTAATATATATATATATATTTTTTTTTTATATGATTTTTATTTTTCAACATTTGTATTTTTAAATTAAAAATATTTTAAAACAACATTTTCTTGTAATCCACTACACTATTTGAACCCATTTTAAAGACATAAAAATGTATGTGACCTCTAAAGTATTTAAATTCCTTAGATCTTATATATATTATATTATATTATATTATATTATATTATATTATATATTTCAGTTTTCTTGTGTGTCTAAATGTTGTAGAGTCACTAAGTGTAAACTGAAAATGTCTCATTTCTTATACTACTTTATACAATATTTGGATTTTAATTATGTACTGGTTTAGCTTGATAGTAATCCACTAAGCACATTGCTGTAGAATTAAATGTATTACCCTTGTATAAAATATATTCCTATGAACATTTTGTATGAAAAAGTGTGTTTATGGTTAAACTAATGAACTTCTTGTCAATAATCAACTTTTTTTAAAAATTTCAATTCGAAAGAATTTAATTATGTATTATTCTTTGTTATATATTAATAAAAAAATGTTTAAATTATCTTTATAATATAAACTAATTGAGTATATTATTTTTTATAAAGTTATTCTATTTAATGGATTATATGTTCGACTGATTGTATTACATATGGACACGCTTTAAGATTCTAATTTTTAAATTATCCATTTTCTATTTTTCATTTATATTAATAACGCATTAAAAAATGTTTTCTATATTACTATTTTTCAAATATATATACTAATATAATATACATAATAATTAGTTGAACACAAATATTGCCTCAAATATTTTATTATTAATGTTGTCATAGATTAAGAAGTATACATAGATAGTCTAATATAATAAGTCTATAATGCTAAATGTTGGGAATCAAATTTTGTCTAAAAGAACGCAACAAAATTAATTTTTGGATTCAAAGCAATTTTCCTCAGTTGTTTTACTAGGTTTTATTTATTATAGTTGCGTTGGCACTTTTATATTAAATTATAATTCAAAATTTAATACAATAACATATAATATGTGCTCTCAAAAATATTAGTTTCCATTTAAACTATTGATGTGGGTTATCTATGTATACTTAATCAATGATATTGTGTTTATTTTTCTTTGTGTATATTTTATTATTTTTAATTATAATTTATATTGTTTAAAATATTTATACAAAATATTATATTGTTGTTTTTTTAATTGTTTTAATATTAGTTATAATTTAAACATATGTTTATTCTATTCTATTTAAGAGTGACAGCCTGCTAGCTGTAAAATGATTGTTACCAACATCTATTCAAGACTATTGGTTAGTTTAAGTAAATTATTAAATAATATTATAATTATATCCACAAAATCTGCCAATACATCAAGCCATCAAGAAACACCAATCAAATTGAATGAGAATCAGTTATTGTCGATTGGCACTCTTAAATAGAAAGAATGTAGCCGTTGTTAATAACTGAATTTTATTTTATTTACTTTTTTTGTTAACTTTAGTTTACCGTGTACCATCTGAATGAGAATGAAGGTTTAAACTTTTGATATTATATATATATTTTTTTTATTTGTCTAACAAAATACTATAATGTTCAACTTTTGATCATTGAACAATTATAATTGTAAAATATTGAATAATCAAACTACAAATATTTTAAATTAAGCATTGATGATCTATTCTCTCTTTATCTTTCCAACATTTAATGTTATCTGTATGTAAACACATAATATGTTGCATTCCAACACGGTTATATGGTTACTCATAAGAATGTTCCTTAATTAATTATTAATATTATTTAAATGTTTTTCTCATCCAAAACTATTATCACTTAAATGGCTAATGTGTATCGTCGATTATTAAGTACCTACCTAATTTATATTGCATTTTTATCATTTTAACACTCACATTTATATGTTTGTATTCCTGGAACACATACTACTTTTAAGTTTTAAAATATTTGAAAATCATCTAATACAATAATGTTGTGTAAAAATAATTAATTTATAATATTATTGTATGTTTTATTATTATTATTGTTAACATAAAATGGTAATTTGACTAGTCTCATATAATACTGTAATGTATTACTGATGTTCAACAAACACAACTTTTATTTAACTAATTAAGATATTAGTAAGCCCATTTTGTTGCTTTAGTTTTTTATAATTAGATTATTGTTTGATTTTATGTTCAAAAATATTTAATGTCTCAATCACGTTTTGTGTATATTCAAATGACATTTGTATGATTGTACTAATAATTTATATATATATATACATATTCTTTATTTTGTTTTAAAATGAAAGCCTTTTTTTATTATGTACATTACATTAAGATATGATATGTGTAAAATATTACTTATGTATGAGTATACCTACAAGTTTCTAGAAAATATGGAATCTTCTATGTGTACAAATAATATGTTTCCAAAGTTTCTCTAGACACTTGTATGGTTTCAATGTGAAAATAAATTTGTGTTAAATATATATAATGTTACAGTGTACTTATGAAAATGCTTAAGATTGTTTTTTTTTTAATTGAATGACTTAATATTTTTTCGTAATAAATGGAATATATTTATACATTTAATATGGGTTTATTCCTTGTGCGAATAATTTACAATGTGATATTAATGATGTTCAACCTGATCACATTGTATTTCTTTTAAAGATTGTCGAATAGGTGATCATCAGGGTTATAATTTTAATGCTTTAAAGAAATGCAAAAATGACTTTAAAATTTCAAAAAATGCATTTGAATTTTATTTTTTGATGATTCAAAGTAAAAAATAAAATTTAAATTTAAAATATGTAAAAATTGAATTTTAAGTATTAATATTAAAAGGTAGGTATAACTGTATAAGAAAGATATACCTACCTTTCAAATCAAATATATCCATCATTCAGTATCATACTCTACAAGTGAAGTACTTCCACACCATACCAACAGATTCTTTTTTAAAAACTCTAGTTTTACTACCCTTAGTCTTACACTTAACTTTAAAATTTTAAATGTAACGATGATAAAGTAGAGGTTATGCTGTTAAAGCGATTAAATTTCAATTTGGTGCAGTATACCTATGATTTATAATAGAATATATATATTAGAAATATAAAACACAATACTCATGAATATTTTGTAAGACCGATTTATAGACTGTATAATACCACTATCAGCAACTAATTATTGAATAATATATTATTTTTGACATGATAGATACTACCTGAACTACAACAGTATAGACATTATACTATAATATTATAGGTATATTATGTTATATTCAAAACTAAATCAGTCCAACTCTGCCGATTGCTTGAATTACAAAGTGTAGCTTATTCTTTTAGTATCTTAATATTTTTGGAATATAATTTGAAATTTAAAATTATATAAACACAGAATAGAAAATATTAAAATTTATATTATATTATATTATGTTATATAATATCTGAACAAAACACTTCCCGAACTTTGTATAAAAGTAAAAAATAATCATTCATAGAGATTAGGGACTAAGTAGTAATTAAAATTTAAATGCCTTTTTAAGTTTATAAATACCCAGGTACCTGTACCTATATTATACCTATTATTATTTCAAATTGTTCTGTACCTACCTATATTTTAAATTGAACCTTGTTTTGGTTTTTTAAATTATTACTATTAAAATTACCTACTTTTAAATTCTCTTCAATACTCGTTATCCCTCTGAAAATATTTCATATTATTATTGGATATTTGAATCTATTTTTTACTCTAGTTGAGAAAAAAAAATATACGTTTCGATATAATAATTAACTGAAATCGTCAAAATATGAAAAAAAAAATGTTGAAAACCGTGTAGATTATAACTTATTGCGTGTAAATATAGTATACAAACAATAAACATCAATAAGCAATAAATCGTTAGTAGATAGGACGAACAAACTTATACAAACTGATATTTCAACGTGGTTGCCCGGAGAGTAGTAGAAATTGTATTAGAAATTATCAAATTTTTCCAAGTCCCAGAAATATAGTTTTATATAAATATCTTATAATATTGGAAATTCTGAATAGCAAATTACAATAATTGCTCATTCCCTGTTATTCCCCATGCAAGTGCATCAAACGGATTGTGTTTAGGTATAGTATTCACACAGTTGTCGATGAGTTAGTATGTATTCTGTAGACCTGTGTTCCAATTTCCTGTATTAGGTATTTATATTCTCTATAAAGTGCATAATAAGTGTTATATTCTGTGTTATAATATTCTATAATAGGGGTGACCGGGGCAAGTTGACCAAGTCGATTTTTCAAATCAAGTATTTAAGTTGAACACACTGTACAACTAAAATAATATTGTGTTTATTATTATCCTTGACCATAGAAACCAGTGTAATCATAAAACGTTATTCTATGTTATTAATAAACAAAATGTGTTTTTCAACAATAATTTTTATTTTTAGTATTTTTAAAAATTAAATTTTAATTAGAAAATAATTTTAAGATTTCTTACTACAACTCAATATACAGCAAAGAAATTAGACTACAATTTATTAATCATTAAATAATATTTATATTTATATTGTATTTTGTTATTTTATAAGTATGAAAAAGTAATTTGGGGCCAGTTGACCTTGTAAATTATAATTATTCTTCATCATCTAAAAATATTTATTTATTAATTTTTATAAAATGGTTCGTAAGTATAAACATAGAGGAGCAGCATCAGGTGATGTTATGAAATGTGTTGTTCAATTAGTTTTAGAAGAAAATCATACTCGTGCAAGTGTAGCGACAGACTTCAACATTTCGTTGTAAACCTCAAGTCGCTATTACAAAAAATATCAACAAAATCCTGATAGTTTAAATAGTTCTATTGATTATAAAAAACCCGGATAAGTTTTTAAAATTGATGAAGAAGATGAGTTGGCAAAGTACACAAAAATATTGGCTGATATTTATTATGGTTTATCTCTGAAAGAAATAAGGAAATTGGCTTTTGAGTATGCGACTAAGTTAGGTAAAAAAAGTATTTCACAAGTTTGGTTTGAAAAAAAATTGTTGGAGTTGATTTGTTTACTGGTTTTAATAAACGTCGCTCTGATCTGTCAATTTGTATACCGGAAGCTACAAGTTTAGCCCGTGCATCTAGATTTAACAGAGTTAATGTTAATAATTGTTTTGTTAACTTAAAAACTGTTCTTAATCGACATAAGTTTGGCCCTGGTGATATATACAATATGGATTAAACAGGAATAACGATTGTCCAAAAACCTAACAAAGTAGTTGCTCGTAGAGGCTTCAAACAAGTAGGCAGAATTATAACAGCAGAACGAGGTACACTTGTTACATTAACATTTTCAGTTTCTGCGTTGGGTAATAGTATACCACCTTATTTCATTTTCCCTAGAGTTCATTTTGTTTTATAAAATAGTCCTCCTGGTTGTGTAAAGTGTGCTAATCCCTCATGTTGGATGAAAGAAAATTATTTTGTAGATTACTTAAAGCACTTCGTAAGTCATGTTTAATGTTCAAGAGAAAACCCTATTCTTTTATTACTAAACAATCATGACTCATTTATCAATTAAAGATTTGAACTATAGTAAAGGAAATGAAATTACAATTCTTTCGTTTCCACCACATTATAGTCATAAACTACAGCCCTTGGATAGAAATGTTTATGGACCTTTCAAAAAATATATAAATTCTGCTTTTGACTCATGGATGGTGAACAATCCCGAGAAAATGATGACCATTTATGATATTCCTGAAATGTTGAAACAGGCATTACTTTTAGCTGCTTCTCCTAGTTATATTTCGGATGGTTTTTCAGTTAGTGGTATATATCCTTATAAACCTGAAGTTCTTACAGACATTGATTTTATGCCCAGTTATTTAACAGATCGACCTTTTACTGTAATTGATCCTCAACGAGATTTAGTTGAACCTAAACCTAATCTAACAAATAGGTATAGAACAAACAACTTCTACATCCAGGGAAATATATCATACTCAACTATCTGTATCAAATAGTATAACTCCAGAAGATATTAGACCATTACCTAAAGCTGGATCTAGGAAAGTAGGGAGAAAACATCCACAAAAAGAAATACAGAAATTTTGACTGATACTCCGGAAAAGGAAAAGTTAGAATCTCAAAAAAATAAAATAAAATAAAAAAATACCGAGCACAAAAAACCCTCCAGCATTAAAATAAAAATAAAATTATCTATAAAACAAAAAAAATGTACCAGTTCTTTTAAGCAAAAAAAGTTTTAACAAATTCAAGTGATGAAGAAGATACTATTTGTCTGGTTTATTGTGAATCATACTCATCTAGTCGACCCAATGAGCAATGGTTGTTATGACGTGTAGGGTGCAAAAATTTGTCGCATGTAAAGTAAAATGGTGATAACCGTTACATTTGTCATCACTATGAATCAGATGATGAATCGTTCTCTGATGATTAAATAATTTAATTTTCCTATTATATTATAGGTACTTATATTATTAATATTAAAACAACTAATAATTTGTCTAAAATGTTAAATTTTAAATCTCTGGAATTTGTTGTTTTTTTTATAAATTTATTTTAAAAAAAAGGTTTCAATAGTTTATAGTTAATAGTTAACCTCATATCATTTTATTACTACCAATAATTAAACTTTAAGAAAGATCACAAATATTGTTTGTCTATTTTATTTTATTTTGCAATTAAAAATGTAATTCATTGGTTTTATTTTTGATTTAATAAATTAGGAAAAATCTACATTTATTTACTAATAATTTATTATGATATTCGTTGAATTTAAATTACATAACTGAAAGAATGAACCATTAATTGCATTATATAGATACGTAAGACAACTTGCCCGGTGTTTGTGTGTGTGGGGGGAGTAGGGGGGGCAAGTTGGCTCGAATTTTTAAATTTTTGATCGATTCGATATACAAAAACAATATTAAGGCTATATCTAATGTTATTTTAACAGCTTACATGTCAATAAATAGTTTGGTATAGTATGGTAATTAAAAAAAAAAGATGCCTTCAAATTAAAAATAGAAATGTAAAAATAAGGTCAACTAGTCCCGGTCTCCCTATACCTATAATAATATTATATAATAATAATATTGTACTTTATATAGCATATTATCGTAGGTACCACACATATCTATACATGTATTCATTCTAGAATAGAATAATTATTGATGATTTGTTCGAAGGTGAGATTTCACATCTTAAATGGGTATCATTTACTCCCCCCGTCGTGTCGTTTTACAAGTTTAATTTTTAAAAATATGCGTATTTATTTTCATATTTAAAATTACCTTAAATTAAATAATTTAATTGAAATACTTATGTTAAACGTTTTTCATTTTTGATATTTATTGTTATTAATTTTTCAAACGTTATTTAATAATTACGTTTAGGTGTTAGTTATTTGAACGTCATTAATTTTTTTCGTTTAATATTTAAACGCTGTTTAAGTGGCATTCAAAAATTACGTAAGCACCTAGGGAGAGGGAGGTTTGTCGTTTGCTGACAAGAGGGATGGGGAGGAGTTCAAACCATACTGACGTAAGCAGTAATAAAAAATCAAAATATGTTACAAAATTTTTCATTTATTTTTAATTAATTCATATAAAATTTGGAAAAAATATTAACTATGTACCTATATATAGGTACTACGCACAGAATGCGATGTTCGATTATAGCATGGTCAATAACCAGGTATTGGCACGTGAAATCCAGATGAACTATAATCATCGTCTTCGACGACGCGTGTAAGAATAATTATTAAGTGCGTGAACTTAGCACCCCAACTTTGTCCGATTGACTCCAAACATCTCATAATATTGCAATTTTTTTGCAATAATTTGCAACGCCAATATAAAAATTTGCAACAAATTTTTTAACCCTACGAAAGCAAACATATGTCGGGGGGCAAACTTCACACAGCATCCCGACTTTGTTTGATCGACTCAAAACATAGTTCTTATTTTTGCTTTTTTTTAAAAATAATTTGCAACGTCAATAAGAAAATTTGTAACAAATTATATGAGCTATTATAACCAAAAATATTTTAAGTTGCCTATTTTATGTAGGTATAACAACCCAATTTTTCGTAACAAATCCAACCTATTAAAATTATTGTAATTTTTTATTAGTAAAATTTAATAAATAAATCATATTTGAGGTAAGTAGGTACTTAGTATTTAATAGGTACCTATAATATAGGGGAGACTGGTTAACAATGAGACAATGTACACAATAAGACAAATCGTTTGAAATATTATGATATAATCAAATAATTTTTTTCCCTCCATAATTATTTTGTCTTATCATCTGCTACCTCCATACGGAGTTTTGACGGTAAATGTTTATTATTTCCCGCAAAAAAGCGGTTTATGTAATTTGTATTATCAAAAGTTGTTTTGAAAATTTTCATTGCCGTATTTTTCACATAAAAAGTATTTGTCAATAAAATATTCAAATAATTATTATAACTTCACGAAGTTCTTAGGTAATTTTATGTGAATAATTATTCACATAAATATCGTCTTAAGTTTTAATTTGTATCATTATTTGAATTATGTTAATTTGTATGATTTTGAATTTTGAAATGGTCTACAATGAGATACTATTTTTTAAAGATTAATTTAAAATTATAAAACAAAATGACACGAAAAACAAAAGAAACAAAGTTTCTGGATCAGAGCGAGATTTCCAAGAATGGTGGACACCTAAGTATGGTATGATATTAAAAAACAACAAATCTTTATGTGTATTGTGTTCAGAAAGTGTTGTATGCCGTACTTCATCTGTTAAACGACATTTTGAAACTATTCATAAAACATTTTTAACAAAATCTGCCGATGAACAAAAAAGTTATATTGCTCGAGCACTATATAATAAAAATTTACAAAGTTATACATTGGTTAAATTTGTTAAAAGTTCTGATAGTTTAATTTCTGCAAGTTTCGACGTTGCAAAATATATTTCTATTCGTGGAAAACCGTGTGGTGATGGTGATTTTATTAAAATGGCTTGGTTAGATTGTGCCGATAACCTTTTTAACGATTTTAATAATAAAGATAAAATTATACAACGTATTAAAGACTTGTCAATCAGCAGAAATATTATTAAAGAAAGAATACTAATCATGAATTCTAATATTGAAAGTCAGTTAATAAATGATCTAAATAAATGTACATTTTATTCTATTTGCGTCGATGAAAGTACAGATATAACATCATCCGCGCGCCTTTCTGTAATTTCTAGATTCTGTAATAACGACGAAGTTCGTGAAGAACTTATAAAATTAGCATCTATACCAGCTAAAACTACTGGCGAAAATATTTGCGAAGTAGTTGTAAATGTCCTTGAAAATGCCGGTTTAGATTTATCTAAAATTGTATCAGTAACTACAGATGGTGCTCCAAGTATGGTTGGAAAAGATCGTGGTTTTATTACGCTTTTTTCAAAAATAATTGATCACCCCTTAATTGGTTTTCATTGTTTTATTCACCAGGAAGCGTTATGTGCTAAAGACGGATTAATGCAATATGCAAATATTTTAAAGCTTGTAACAAAAATTGTAAACTTCATAAATGCCCGTGCATTAAATAAAAGACAGTTTTGTTTATTGTTAGAAGAAGTAAATTCTATGCATAAAGGACTAGTAATGTACAATAATGTTTGATGACTTTCTAGAGGTCATTTGTTGGAACGATTTGTAGAATCCTTACACAAAATTCGATTATTTTTGAGTGACAATCAAAATAATTACGTTGAATTAACGGATTTAAATTGGCTTTGCAATTTAATGTTTTTTACTGATTTTTGTTTACATCTAAATGAACTAAACTTAAAATTACAAGGTACTGAAAAAAGCTTAGATTTCATGTATAATTTAATAAAAGGTTTTGCAGTAAAATTAAATGTATTTATACATGATATAGAAAATCGTAAATTTAAGTATTTTAAATATTTAAAAAAATTCTTAAGTGATATTGAAATTAATGAGACTATTAAATTAGATGAAAACATAAATATATTTATAAATATTATAAGAGAAACAATTCAGCAGTTCAAAATCAGGTTTAATGATTTTAAGAAATTTGAATGTAATATTAAGTTTCTCAAATACCCTGATACTTGTAATATCGATGAATTAGATTTACATTA
>JAIPRL010002135.1:49269-65551 GCA_025469235.1 Pemphigus obesinymphae | reverse complement strand
AGTCATTATTTTCGAAATTACGACGAAATTAAAATTCTCGATTTTACAAAATCGTATTTTTCGTAATTTTTTGATAGTTTTTGCTTACGCATTAAAAAACTATTATGAAAATCGAAAAATGACCTCTCAAAAGTACCAACTAGATGCAATTTGCTACCGGAAACCGGGTATGAGTGTAAAGATCGGAGCACTCCTTTTGGTAAAAAAAGTATTTAGAGAAAAAAATAAAAATAAAAATAAACATCATTGTAAAATCATAAGCTTCCTCGCTACGCTCAGAATCTAAAATATTAAAAAAATATATTTTACACCGCAAAACTTCAAAATAATTAAATAATTTAGGATAATATAATAGGTATAGTAGGTATATCAATGCACTTTCACACTTGACGAACACGACTAAATGAGTGTCAATTAAAATTTATCTAAAATTTTTACCCATATAGTTTGAGATTCTCCTTATATATATAAAACATATATATTACACGATGTAAGCACGTATATATAGTACCTATATTGTATCAGTGTTCGGAAAAAACGTTCATATTCACGTCCACGAACTCGCCCGAACTATTCGCCGCCGGACCGATTCGTCGCGAACCATCTCGCCACCAAATTATTGCTACTAAACATACTTACATACTATAAATCCCCCATTCATTTTTTTGATTTTAGTACACTCTCATGATTTTGATGATATGTACACCGTTCCAATGTGATGCATTTTGGTTTAGTGTCCTTTAAAAGGTACGTTCAGCAATTTTTCCCAAAAATCCCTTCTAAGGGATATTTTCGAAAATATCGTCCTATACCTAACCAAACAGGTTCAAACTCGGTGGGCTTTCTCGTGCGGATATTATGAAAATAAATTACTACCTACCTATACTAAACATTTATAGCATTGTAGGGGAGGTGGAGGGGGTCACTATTTTGGAATTGTCATAGCACATTTAATTTTAATCGTAGAGCACTCGGAATACCACTAATGAATAGACTGTACATCATCGTGTAACATACTGAACCCCCCCCCACTTCGTTTTTTTGGTTTTGCTATAACTCTTTTACTATTAACGATAGGAACATCGTTCCAACGAAATACATTTTGGTTTATTATCCATTAAGAAGTACGCACGCAGGAATAGGTATAACATAAAATATTATTTTACATTTAACTATTTCTAAGCGTGGAGATTATTTTTAATTTGAAAAATTTTCAAACACAGGTTTTAGATGGTACCTTTCAAGTGTAAATATCGAAAAATGCTTCACGTTAGAACGTAATTAAAGTTTTAATTTTATATTAAGTATGCAATCATTTCTTGTTTGTGTCAATTTTTGATCGAATTGAAATTATTGATTAGAAGGCAAAAACTAATTTGGTCGACATTTCTTTTAAAAATGTTCATATTATATTTATTCGAATTACAAGATATTGTAAATTTATAAAATAATATATATTTAAACTTTTTTGGCATGTACATATGTCCTATATGTCTTATGACTGATGGTCATTCCGAAAATTTGTGTGACATTTTACGTATATGAAATATTATAAAAATCGACATCGACATTCCTATATAGACTAAATGCAGAAGCCACAAAACATAACATGTACAACCTATCCTATATATCTGAACGCAGTGTAGATTCTTCTAGATTTTTTTTTTTTATTTAATTTTAGTTAATTAGGCCTATTTGTAACTTCTTAAAAAAAGAGTGACACACCCAAGTTTTATGGATTAATATACATAGACAATAATAAAACAATTTGTTAGAATTTAACAATAATTAAAAAACAATTGTGTATCACAATATTTATTTTTAAAAGGTTCTGTATAGGCATTTACAAGGACATTTAGAAACATGAATATTTGACAATTAAACATTTTTAAATTATTATTTTTAAAATTATAAATTTTCAAAATAATTATAATATATAAATATAATAGAAAATTTGTATTATAAGTAAAAAGCATTATAATTTTGTAATTATTTTTTTCCCTGTTAAATATATTTTTTTAGTAAATTTAAAATTATATAAGGATTTAGTTTGAATCAAATGACTATAATTCCTTTCTCCACGATGAATCTAATGTAATTAATATTTTGTATGAAATATTAATATTTTAATCGCAAATCATATTTCAAATTATTTCCTGTGCATTTTTTATAGTTGAAATGTTCATTTGGGTTTCGAGTTACTATAATATCTATGAAATGATGATAATGCCGTAATCACTAAGATCGCGTATTGTTTGGAAATTATTTTAAAATAGTTATACCTATAAACATTTATTATAGGTGAAAAATTTCAGTAAACCACCGCTGCACTGTCCCTATTACTGGTCTTAAAGTCTATTATATTGGTTGGGGTTCTTTGAAAAAATTGCTTTGGCACTGTACCAGTCTACTATAAATGTGGTTGATATTATTATTTATTATTATTACTATACCAACAGATCGCCGACTATCAATTACTGAATTACAATAATAATATGATTTATTTTTACAAACTATTTTTGTTCTTTTTCTCTCGAAAACGATTTTAATTACAAAACAATTGAAGTGTATGTACAGAATAAGATAATACTTTTATTCTGTTTCTTTTTATTGTAATTAAATAATTAAATAATAATAATAATATTAAAATTTTTAAATATTCTGTGATATATGGTTTATTATGCCATGGATCCGGAAGTTTTTTCAAACACCACTGATCCCATGTGTATCAGACAGACAACAAATGAGTAGATAAAAAAAAAAATAAAATATCTTTTGTTTTTTAAAACAACTTAACGATTTTTTCGTTTATAAATAAATAAAAAAATTATTCAATTTTATTTTGGATTTTTTGCAACTAAAATAGTAAAACTTCAACTTTTTAATTTGTATAACTTATTTTTTTTTAGTTGTATAGAAAAAAAATAACAATAAATTATTATTATTTAAAAATTAAACCACAATTTTAAACTTTGTTATAAGGTAGAAACATTTGTTATCTAAGAAAAAATTGAGGGACACGGTTATTACAATATACTAAGTTTTGTAACAGTTCTGGGAGTATGCAGCTGTCAATTCTTAGGAACTTAATTCATTTTGTATCTTTAATAATGAGCTGTAGACATATATTAGGTAAAGATAATCGATGAACATACTCTTTTTTACTCTAATATTAGAAATTTGTTGATAAAAATTCTGAATGTAAATTTTGCACATTATGAGTTTGTTAGACAGAGACAGCAAATGCTGATATCACGTTCTCTTAATAGTATAAATAGTTACATAAAATATAAAACAAAATTCCAAGTAAATTATATTTTATTACCTATAATCTATTTCAAAAAATGTTTCGGTCAAGTAGATTCATATTATATCTACATTAGTTCATTGTATATAAAATAAATTAAAGCAAATTATATTAGAACATTGTTGCAAATTGCACAATAAGATATGCTATTGATGTAACTAGTTTAAGTCACAATTCAGAATTAAGAATGTTCTGTGGTGTAAAAAAATCAAAAACAATTGTAATATTTTCATTGGGTTAATACAATTGGAACTAAAACTCTCTTCTATGATATTTGTCTGGATCCATAAATGAGGTAACCACAACTCTGTTGTTGAACTTTCGGCCAGCCAAAGCTTGTTGTGCTTTTTGACAGTCAACAATTGTATTAAATTCTATAAACACCTGAAGGACAAAACGTATCATTATTTATTTCAATAGGAAATATTTAAATAAAAAGTTAATACTTTTCCGCAACCAGGTACGTCAATTCCTTCAATAGGTCGTGGAATTTCTAGTGATCGAACAACACCATATTTATTACATTCTTCACGAATATCTTCTAAAATATCTTCATATTCTTCTTCATCTTTAAGTTCATCGGGAGTTACCATATTCAATAAACATAAAACCTGAAAATGTATATAAATATTATATATATTTATATATTTTAAATAATTAAAAGATTTTTACCTCAGTTGGAGGTCCTGCAGTTCCAACAACTGTAAGTCCAGGAACTTGAATTGTAACAGGTACTTGTCCAAGACCAGGATTTTTTGCTCCAATACTTGCTCTCTGCACAATTAATTTCTTTTCTCCTAACTGCATACCATTTAAACCAGCAATGGCCTATGATAATAAAAATGTCAAATTATTATATTTATCTAAATGTAATATTTAATATAGAGTTATGTATTTTACCTGATCTGTCATCACAACATCGGCATATTCACAAAATGCATAACCTTTACTTAAACCAGTGGCAGCATCTTTAACCAAATTGAATGCTTTTAACTGACCAAATGATGTTAGTAATTCTTTCACCTATTATCATCATGCAATTAATTAATTTCAAATGTATTTTTTTATTGTTGAGTACTAATAAACAAAATTTTTGTTTAAATGGCTTACATGAGTTTTATTATTTTATTAAACGAATAGTTAATAACTATTTTGTAAAATAAAAAATAAAAAAGCTAAATGCCCAATTTATGTAAAATTAAAAAAAACCACAAGGTACCTATATAATTTTTATAGTATTCCAAATAACTATTGTATTATTTTTTAATACATATTATACACAATCATTATAATAATATAATATAAATAATAATAAATTAAATAACTGATATTCAAAATGAATTACAATTACTATATTAAATTCCAAATTAACTTTACATTTATTTTTATCATCAACGGAAATTAAATTTAAACAGTTTACCTACAAATAATGTACTTACATTATAATTGTAATATTATATTATTTTCATTTACCTGTTTTACAACCGTTCTTTATGATTTATAATACAATTATAATATTGTAAATAAACAGGCTGAATATTACTAATTAATCTTATTTTTCTTTATAGTGTATTTACATAAAGAAGAAACTTTTGATTATTCTGTGTAAATTTAATTTGTTTGATTTAAATTATATTTATTTTGTTAACCATAATTATAAAAACTTTTTTATGCAGTTAATAATGTATTATTTTTACTACTAAAATGTATTATTAGTTTTACTAGTTTGATAATTTTAAATGATAATCATAATTTTTTTTTTAATTATCGAGTTATAGCTTATCATTATATATGTAATTATTAATTACCTATAATTCATTCATATCTTTATGTTTAACCACTAAATTCATAAAGAAATAATTGAAGTTGAGTAATTTTGGATCAAGTGCAGTTAAGTTAAAAAAAAGTAGCATTATGCATTATGAACATACAAAAATAATTCACCTAAAACATTTTACTTACTTAAAAATGCATTAAAAACTACAACTAATAAAATAAAGTTGAAATCAAACAAACCTGCACCGAATAATTGAGTGTTTCCACTTTAAGTAGACACACTAAATTTAATTTTTACCTAGTCAAACACATGTATTCCTAGATACTTCCTACAGGCTTCCATAACTAAAAATAATTCAATTTATTCAATTATATAATATATATTTTTATTTGAACTTTATATTTAATACCCAACATTTTTTAATTTCAATTATTATAAATATATATATATATTCGTTATTAAATACAATTATAATTTATAATTTAAAAATGTATATATAATATAATAGCACAGTGTGGCAGAGAATTGGAAGATTATGAAAATACATTTTACTAAGAACTCGTAGGGCATAGGTGAATTGACTACCCATATTACTGCATTGTCAGAAATTATAATATTTATTATTTAGTAATCATGAATAAGTGGGTAATGTGTGAAAGCTTACGTTTTTAGACATCTTAAGGCATACTATATTATGAAAAAAAAAAAATTGTTTAGGTTTTGTGAATAAGCAAAATATATGGTATTAAAAAGACAACTACAATTACTAACTAGAATTATTCGATGTCAAATACAATATGGTCTTTTGATATTATTGGGTCCTTGATATGTCTTACATACAATAATATAATAATTGATATACGATACTAGTATTATACAACATATTGTCTGTCATTTGAATGACCTCATGTGTTATATGACATAAATAACTTTTGTTTTTCATAATATCTATATAATTAACATTACTATAAACATTTTACAAATCAAAATTGTTCGCATTTCACTATTTCAGAGATTATTATTTTATAAATATATTGCTAGTACCTTTATAATATAAACAAAATCACTGTAGTTTCAATGTTTATAACCAAACTTTGTGTAACCAAACTTTATTATAAATAATTAAAATAGATTATATTTATCAATTATATAGGGTACTTTTCACTTTCTCTCGTTTCTAGAACCGTGTTGGTTATATACAGAAATTATCATATTTATGTAGTTGCCTCTTTGAGAATGACAATTTTATTGAAATGTACTCACACAATATAGCTTTAGATATACATAAATACATATGATTAAGTATATGAAAGTTAATTTTAACTTAGTAAGTTAATATTTTAAACATATTGTAATGCCACTATTTAATAAAATAATATTACATTACATACATATAGTATTAAAAATACTTAAGAGGACGCTATACCCACATTTACTATAATTTTCAAATTGATGCAGTTGCAATAATGTCGAACATAAATTTCCTACATTTTCAGTTGGAGACAACAAATGCAGGTATAGCATTCAGTGGCGTGTGTACAAAGTAGGTCAACTATACTTGGGCCTATCCAATTATTATTTGATCTCTTTTCATCACATAGCACAAGTACATCCACACCCTAATTGTGCGCCTGAAGATTATTGATAAACAATGTGAGACATTTGTTATATAATTGTATTATATTCATAAATGAAAAAATCGTTTACATTGCATAATCACCTGAATTATTCTGCAATAATTAATCTGCATACTTATTTTTGAGGCTATTTGAAAATCTACAATAATAACTCACATACTATTGCTGAGCTTTGTACTTAGAATTCAAGAAGAAATAATCAGAATCCCAATGGAAATGTACCATGGACAAAGGTAACCTAACCGTACATTATTATAAACAAATAGTTTAAGTGTAATTTATAAATTCTTAAATAAAGAATTATAATAAGTTATTGAAGTTTATTCTCTACCACACTATGTATGTATCATTCATTTATCTCTGTTATGTATAATATATATAAACTAAGAAAACATATAGAACGGTTAGTTCCTGAATATAAACAATAATAACCTATGTAATATTCCGAAACACCACTTGCCTGTATGTCGATTTGGACAAGGCGACCGAGGAAGCAGTTGTATCAAAGTTTCATTTTCAACCAAGTACCCTAGCTAGGGGCAAGGGGTATAGCAGAGGAACAATTATTAGATTATATGACTGGTTTCGTTGAATCTCTTAATTTGATTTTTTTTAAACACTATTTTACTTACATTTGTTTTCAGACAGAAAGAAAAGTAAATGTATCGCAAGCATAACGAAAAGTCAATAAAAGGCTGGCAAGGAGTGTCCATGTTCTTACGGCGACCCTAAAGAAATACCCCAGGTCCCTGCAAATCTAAACTTCTATATTTTAATACACAAAACAAGAATATATTTTCTGAAAAAACAAAAAATAAAACCTGAAATTTATGTGCTGAAAATTAAAAAAAAAAATTAGCACTATATTTGTTCAACCTTCTTCTCGTTCCATGTTTTGGTATTGACCTAATGTACCTCTGCTAATGATGGACCAAATGCTAAAAATAAAGGACTAATTTTTACTATTTAAATGTCTTACCTGTTCATCATTAAGGTATGCTGGTAATCCTCCAATAAATATTTTGTGTGGTGAATCTATTAGACATAATTCATTGGTGTGAAATAAATATTATTATATAAAACATTGGTATACTATAATATTGAGTATACTATATTATATAATAAAAAAAAAAAATACAAACCTGGGACTGTTCCAAGACCAAATGAACTCGAATCATATTTCACTAAAAAAATATATTTAAAAATAAGTTACATTTTAATACTAAAGAAAATAAATAATCCCATACTCATATCTAATGTCATTCCAGAATTATAGTTTGTTACTGGATTACTTTCAGTCATTCCGGGTGTTGGCTGATAATCATGGGGCCGTCTGATTTTTAAGCTCTGACCTTTGAAATTAATGCCATCAAAAGCCATAGCTTGAGTAGTTTCATCTATAGACCTAAACTATTGTTTAAAAAAATATGAATTATCATTGAATTATAAATATAAATTAAAAAATAAAAATACCTCCAAAAATGCAAAATTTTTATCTAAATTAATTTGACACGCAAGTACAGGATTACCAGCAGCTTGAGCTAATCCAGAAAGATGCATTTGTTGATTAAAGAATTCCATCATTTCATCCTACAAACAAATTAAAAAATATATTACTAGTTCACTATTATTAAATAATAAAATAATAATAATACCTCAGTTACACCAAACGGTATATTACCGACATATAAACGTCTTGCTTGACGAGTAATTGTGGATCCAACAACAGGAACAGCTGTTTGGGGGGTATCTGGCATTGTATTCGCAGGAATTTGACCAGCGGCTAAATAAAAAATAAATTAAAATAATTTTAACTAAACTAGTTAATTATGACTAACAAAATAATTTGCATTTTTGGGGTTTTAAGGGTATTTTTTTGTATTTTAAGGTTATTATTGGGATTTTAAGGCATATTTAAAATTTTCCAATAAATAATTTTACTAACGACTTTTTAGAAAAAAAATAAATAAAAATATATATATATAATTAATTTTAATTTATTATTATATAAAATTGATTTTATATAGTATACACTATACATAATAGCATATCCTACGTATCTATTATTTTTTGCACAATGGACTGACGTACTTTGTCCAACACTTTGTGAATTTTTTGGAAAAGTATACAAATAAATAAACACCTGATCGTTCTACATTGAGAATAAATTATGTTAGTATTTGTTCGATATGAAACTAAGAACAAAATTAGATCATATATAGAAAATATTTTATAGACGAAACAACAGATGCTAATGGTCATTATGTAGCCAATATCATTGTAGGTACATTAGAAATAGATAATATATACTCGTAGCACATTAAGAGTGTACCCCGTCGTGCAGGCGGCGACCGGTTTCCACCGGACCGCAACCTCACTATAGTCGATTGCATGTATAATAATATGTTATATAATACTAACATGCACGTAGCAGGCGAGTTTTCATCTGAAATTGGGGTACACTCTTAACGTGCTCCAAGTATAGATAAAATATTTTTATTAAGTTCAGAAGTATTAGACAAAACTAATCACAGCACAATTTAGAAAGTGTAATAAGTCTTTATCAATGTTATGGCCTCAAGGAATTAAATATGATAATGTCCTCTTACTTCTGAGCGACGTAGCTCCGTATATGATGAAGGCAGGTATAGCAATTCAAGCTCTGTACTCAAAATTTATATAAATCACATGTTTAGTGCATGCCTTGCATTTAATAGCTAAAGAAGTCAGAATTTTTCTACTGATTGACACCTCATAAATAACGTAAAAAATTTTTAAGCACTACCACAAGTCCAGTTATTTAAATCAATGACACTAGATATTCCAATATCTCCTAAACCTATTTTAACACGATGGAGCACTTGGTTAAATACTGCCAAGTAAGGACGATGCAGTATCAATTGCCATAACACAACATTTATTTATTTAATCAAGTAGATTGAAAATGTAACTTGATATATTTAAAAGCAATTTTTAACACTTTAGGAACATCTATAACTCATTTAGAAACTTTGCCTTTGGCTTATTTAATAAATATAATTAAAAAAATAAAAGCCAACATTCAAAACGCTTCAAATAATATTGGAAAAATTGTTTATAATAAACTTACAACAGTCTTAAATATAAACAAAGGATTCAAAATAATCTGATATATCAGATAGATATTTTGAACGGACAAGAAGTTACAAGAAATTCCATTCCAAATGATCTTACAGCAAATAATTTGTTAAACGTTCTATAAAAATGTACATATTACCTCAGTTGATGTAGAAAGAAGCTTTTCTGTTTACAAAAACTTACTGATAGATAACAGATGTTCATTTTTGTTCAAAAATCTAAAGCAAACTCTCGTGGTTCAATGAAGCAATTCAGAATATACAGATAAAAATAATAATCAAATAATTCAAATAATATTCTAAACATTTTTCATTTTTCAGATTAAAAATTTAAGATCCATTTCGACAACACAACATATTTCATATTTATACATCAAATAATTAAATAATAAAAAATTTTTTTAGAGCATTTATTCATTTTTTATAGGCTATTTTATAGGGGTTTTTAGGGCATAAAATTCCCAGCTCTAATTATGGACATAATTTGATAACAATTTAATCTATTAATCTATGATATATTGACATTCAATTATAATTGAGGGTTCTAATATTGGTATTATAATCGACTTAAAATTAAAATCATGAAGTTCTAGAAAAAATACTATAATAGACTAATGTATTAGGTATTTTAAATGCATGTTGTAAGTATTATTAATTAATAGATAATGGTCATATGTAAGTACTAATTCATGTAGTAAACACCATTTTACAACTTATCTACATCTAAATGATTTGTTTTTAACAGAACGAGTTCTATTTACAACAAAATATTTCTAACTTTTCATATTTATTTGTAAATAATAACAAAATTGGTTAGAATTGATTAGTACTGTAAACATGGCCGATATGCAAGAAATTACAAAGCACAAAATATATAATATGTCCACATAACTTTTACAATAAAAATAAAAAACAAAAATTCAGAGACATTTTAAGCGTTCATTATGACATACATTTTATCACTTGGTCATCTTTTGCATGATGGTGACAAAATGTTGAGTAATATAAATTATTGATAATACATATTGGTCAACTAACCTATGCATACTATTTTCACAGGTGACCCATACAATATGATAAAAAATATAATATATTCAATCATATAAAAATTTTTTTGTTAAGAATTATAAGGATACTCATAAAAATATTAAACAGCCTATAATTAGGTCTATATAGGTACCTAATATATACATTGAATGACACATTCCTAAGTAGACTTAGGTTATCTTTGATTTTATAAAATATAATAGTAGGTAATAAACCTATAGTACTTTTATATTTTAGTCTAATAAAAATATAGATTATAGTAAAATATATAGGTAGTACTTATTTAAAAATAAATTTGAAATTTACATCAATATTTAGTTGATTAGGTATATACCTAGTTTATGTTTTAAGCTTTTAAAAATCAGGTGGTGGATTTCCAAATAACTGAAACACATTAAATGAATAAAATATTTGACTTTTTTTCCTTTAAATTTAACTTCCTTGGAACAGAACAACACTAATAATTTATAAGTTAGGTATAACAAAATAGGTACCTAGCAAGAGTACTTCTATTTTTAAAACCTAAAGAACTTAAAATGTTATTAATTGATTTTCTTTAGGTATACCTATTATAAAAATATTAATTACTTATTTATTATATTATATACTTATTAGTACTTACTGATTTTTTTTTTTTTAAAAGGAACTAAAATATTTAAAATATATCCTCAAAAAATATTTTACAAAATATTTAGGCATTTAGCTTAATGGAAATCTTAATTATAATTTTATTATTTCTCTAATGTACTTTTATACATTATGATAAAGTACTTAAATTAAAATTAATGTAGGTATCCCTCTAAAAAGAAGCTATTATTGAAATTTAACTCACTAAAAATCAAAGAAATTTTATTATTTCAATTAAGCATTTAATGAAAAAAAAATGTAAAAAAATTGAATATAGAACTCACCTTGCATGGCTTTATATTGAAGAGGTGCAATATGTTCAAAACCTGGTGGCGGAACATCCCAATAGAGAGATGGCTTTCTACGTCTAGACTTAGTTTTGGGTGATTTAGATCTACTGCGTTTGCGTCCTTCACGACTTCTTGATCGATGTCTACGATGGCGTTCACGGTCCCTAGACCGTGAACGACGCCGTCTTTCACCACGCTCCCTGTCACGTTCTCCACGATCTCTATCACGTTCTCTTTCTACATTTTAAAAATAATAATAATATAACATGAAATAAGCATACTGTATACATAGCTCATCAAATAATTTTTGTGTATTCAGTGTTCTTTAATAAACTACCTTTGTCTTCACCCATTGTATTCTTGTAAAATTAAATTACTTCTGATAAATAAACTAATAATTTTAATAAAATGAATATGCGATAGAATAGTTCGCATCAACTATTAATGACAAAATGAAAAGATATAGTTTACGCTAGTCGAATTTCAATGTACACGCCATTATGCATTTATATAATAACATTTACACTATACACTAGAGTTAACACATAAAAGCTATGTTTGTGTCTGTGTGTGTGTGTTTTTGTGCTTGTTTTGTGTCTCCGTCTGTTTGTCCATACCTGCATCAGTGCCTGTGGATTGTGGATATCTCATATCTGTTTGATCCAAAGAGTACATAACAATGTAACCACTTTTTTGTAACCACAAACAAAATGTGCAAATTAATGATAAAATTTATCAAAATATACATAAATACGCACTATCAATTAACAACGAGTATTATCAATGATATAAACACGTGCTGAAATTTGAAAATGTTCTAAAAGTAATTTTTGTTTCTATATAATATATATAAATTCAAATACAATTATTATTTACTATATTATAGTTGTAAATTGACACAATTAGTAAATTTATTAGGGTAAAATAATTGCATACTGCTGACTGTTGAAGATGTCTGCAGTTAAGTTAAAAGAAGTGTAAGTATTATTATGATTTGTTATATATGTATTAATAAATGCGTAAGTACTAGATTATTATTACTACCAATTTGTGACTTCAAAATTTTAAAAATAAAATATTATGTTTTTCTTAGTTGGATAGGTAATGATTTTGATTAGTTGAATTAAAAATACATCTATTGTTATCGTATTCATAATTTGTTTTAATTGAAAAAAAAAATACTATAGTAAATAGGTACTTGCTATTAGAATATATATATAATATATATAATATTAATATTAGAATATATTGTTTCTAATTTTGGAAATCCCAAATGAAACCATCAAGTGATATTAAAAACATTGACGAAATATCATATGAAAATTTTATATAATATAATAGATGAATCCCCCTATAACCACCCTAAGAAAAAAAATGAAATTTTTTTTAAGATTGATTAAAGGGAGCTCATGGTATACAAAGTTACATACACATTTAAAAAAAAATTTTCATTAAAAGATAAAACCATGTTTTTTTAAATTTGAATCATAATATAAATTTTTTTTAATCTCATATTTGTGTTTTGTTAGTAATGTGGCCTACTAGGGCAATCAAATTTTAATAAAATTTAATATTTTTGAGTATTATAGTAGTACTTGTATTTAAATAGATGTACAAAATATACAAATATTGTATTAGAACGTAAACAATTTGGAACTTGATGAGAAAAAACTACTTTTTTAATAAAAATAGACAACTTTTTTTTTACACAAAAATGATGTAAGTTGTAACTAACTCAATTATTATTAATTTATTAATTAAATTATTATTGTTTAAACAATGATAATCATTGCATATTTGTTAAATAGTTGAACTTAATGATTCATGCCATTTTTAGGCCAATTAAGTAATATGTAACCAAAAGTATAAAAGCAAAAAATGAAATTTTACATTTATACATTTAAAAGAGTCAAACTTTTTCGGGCCGGTAGGAATTCTAAAGTTCAGTAAGTTGGTTTCTTTTCTATCAGACTCTGGATACAACATATATTTTTTTATTATATTATTGTGGATTATACAGTAGGTATTACTAACATATTAATTGTTTTAACAAACCTGAAAACGCACAAAATTTTTTTCTAGAATAAAATCATATTTATATTTTATATAGGCTTTTACCCAAAATTTCGAATGTCTAGGTTCAACAAAGATCAAGAAATTACCATAAAAAAAATTTTACTTTAGGTTAAAAAAAAGTTTTTGATATTTATCAATTCAATTTGTTAAATATCTTAGTTTTTGCTCAGTGTTCTGTAGACTAATTTATAGGGTTCCGAAACAATATTGATCAATATGATTGATATACTAATATACCTACCTACCTATGATATTTTAGTAAATAATGTTTGCTCTTATTTTTTACATTACCTTTATAGATAAAATAGTAAATTATATATAATATATATATATATATTTTTTTTATTTACAGATTTAAACCAGAATATGTCCAAAAAGAATTTTATACTGGAGGTCATATTGAAGTAAATAACACTATAATTTTACAGTAATAATTTAGTCTACTTAGGTTGCTTAGTACATTTATTTTAAATTGAATTCATTATTTTATGTGTTGTAATTAATATTGTTAATTCAGGATATGTATAAAGAGTCGAGTACAAGCTTAAGGAGTTTGTTATTTTAGTACCAGAGTAGGAATGTACCAGGGATTGATTTTGATTCCTTACTTATTTTTCTTGGTAATATATGAAATAAAAAAGAATATATATAGGGTAGTAGAAAATAACTGAGGAAATGAATGGTAGATTTAAAGAATGGAGGGAAGTTCTTGAAGGTAAAAGACTAAAGATTAGTAGAAGTAAAATAGAATATATAGAGTAATATTTTGGAGAAATAGAACGTAGATCAAATAGAGAAAGCAGGTAATGAAGTGGATAAGATTAAGAGGTTCGAGTATTTAGGATTTATTCTACAGAAAGATAATGGTTTTGAGGAAGATATGAAACACTGGTTTAAGTATAAGTGGAAAGAAGCATTAGGTATTTTGTATGACAAAAGAATCCAAATTAAGTTAAAAGGTAAATTATATAAGGCCTGCAATGATGTACAGATCAAAATATTGAGCTATAGGGTAGAACAGGGGTGTCTAAAGTTTTTATTCAAAATTAAATTATGTTATTATATAATATTTTAGGAATTAAACGCACTTAGCGAGCCAAAAGCATATAAACACAAATTATTAATAATTTTACAGAATTATAATATATACAAAAATTAAAATCATATATATTTTTGATTAATAATTGTACATAATTTTTGCTTACAAAAAGCTAATTTCCAAACCCATTTACAATCTGCTAGGAAGTAAAAACAATGGTCATTTCTTTTCAATAAAAAAATTCATTTTCAATTTCTATCTCAAGAAATTGTAATAAAAAATATGGCTGAGCCATCGAACTGTTGTAAAATATAGTATATCTGGGTAATCTGTTTCTATTTGTTTAAAAACATTTTAAAATTAACGATGTTTTACTAAGATATTATACATGTTTTTAGATTTTGTATTGTCTATTGGGAGAGCCAGTTAAAACTTGTTTGAAAATACTTGTTAGAATACTTGTTAAAAAATAGAACAGAGGATGAGTATAGCAGAGATGAGAATGTTAAGATGAATGAGTGGAGTGACTATAAAAGAAAAAATAATAAAATCACTATATAAGGTTATATAAGAATTAAGAGTGGCTTCAATAGTAGATGAAATGATAGAAAATAGATTCAGATGGCTCAGGCATGTGTTAAAAACATAAGATCGAGGCAGTAAGATTAGTGATAGAAATGTATGTCGATGAAAAGAGATAAAGAGGAAGACTGAAAACAAGTAGGGGGGAAAGTAAAAGACAATGATATGTAAGTGAAGAATTATATGCAGATCAAGTTAAGTGGAAGTGGAGGACTAGGGTGGCTGACTCCCTATAGTTGAGAGAGAAGGCAAAAAGAGAAGAAAAAAATTCATTATTTTGTTTATTAAAATAATATGAGCTACGTTCTAAAAGTTAAAATGAATTCTCATTAGTATTTAGTATTTTACCAATACCAAATCAAATCCAATATAAAAAATATAATTTATTAATTTAAATCTATACTTAATAACTGATTATTTAATAATATATAATAAATAAAAATAATTACTTTCTTTTTACTGGATCATTAAATCTGGATTAATAATAAATCAGAATTAATCTAAATCATTTTTGTTTCCATCATCTATACAATTTAGTATAATCTCAGTTTACATTATTGTAGTATTTTTTAGATTCTGAGCGTAGCGAGGGAGCTAGTGGTTTTACAATGATGTTTATTTTTTTTTTTTTTTTTTCTCTGTTAACAAATTTACTATCAGAAGGAGTGCTCCGATCTTTACACTCATACCCTGTTTCCGGTAGCAAATTGCGTCTAGTTGGTACTTTTGAGAGGTCATTTTTCGATTTTCATAATAGTTTTTTAATGCGTAAGCAAAAACTACC
>JAIPRL010002135.1:28331-49169 GCA_025469235.1 Pemphigus obesinymphae | reverse complement strand
TTATCATTGCTTTCAAATTCAATACATCCACCAAAAGTACCCTACCCAGTAGCGAAGTGCATCCACCAATACTGACACCCGACGAGCGAAGTGCTTCCACAACCTACTGACCGGCTTTTTTTTTTATATTATAATTATATTAATCTTGTATTCTTATTGAGGTTTTGAAGCATTTATTTTCTTTCTTTGTTGTCATACCATAACATACCGTAGTTAGTAATATTTTGCTGTAAATTTACCAATCAATCTAGTATCTACTAATACAATAACAATTTTTAAAATTGATTTGAATTCAATTTGTCTCATATTTTTGATTTTATCTCTCTGAAATCTATAAAAATGAATTTCAAAATTAGAAATTTACTATAAATAATAAATATAATATGTTATAGATAGGTACCTACCTAATTATAATTAGATAATTTTAATTCTAATTAAAGTTATTGTTATTAGATGTTTTAATTAATTATGATTATTGTATTTTTTTAATAAAATAATGTTGGCCCAAATATTTTTTACTCTTTTTTTTTTATTATTCTTTAAACTTTTAAAAAAAGTATTTTTTTTCAGACGATATTTTCTAAAAAACCCATAAGATTCCCTCTAAATTATTCTTCTCATTAAATTTGATTATATATATTTAAGCTCTAAATTTAACCAAAGCGTCGTAATTTCGTATCATATCGCGTATAATTTTGCTATATTATGTTAAGCGTGTGCACGGTAGTGGCAGGGGGGCAGCTGCCCCTCTTGCGGGCTGATTTTTTTTCCAAATATAGTATAAAAATAATATAATATTTTAATTTATTAGTAGGTATAGATATTAATATTGTTATATTATTATTATTATGATAATCATTAATAACTTTACAATTTAAACTAGTTTAACACAGTGGCACAGACTGGCTATGGGGCTGGAATTCTACAGCATCCCTTGTCCCTGAATATTATTTATTCTACTTGATATATTTAGTACAGAGAATATATAAAAATTTGCCTTAAAATAATATATAGCATCCCATACCTCTATTTACCAATCTACGCTTGGTTACACACTACGTGATTCGATCGCATGCGTCCAAGATTTCAAAGAGTCACAATTTCAACGCTCAAAATTAAACTGTGTGATTGCATACAACTTTATTATGGATATCACCAGTAGCAGGGAGTCAAAACTGGTTGGAAACCAGGTAACTCAGCAAATTTGGAAAATGGTTTCCAACCTGTTACCCTAAACTCGAAAAAAATTGAAACACGAAACCTGGAAAAACCTCTTATTTTATTATATACCTCTATTTTAAATAAATAAATAATTTTATTTATTTATTAAAAAATGGCTTTTTTTTTTTTTTTTTAGTGGACCCCAGATGGTAATAGTTTATTATGTCAATGTGGACCTCGAGTATCAATACTGGATGTTGAAACAACTACAATAGTTGACACAATACCTAAACGTACTGAATCTGTAAAAACGGGTGATGATGAAGATGAAGAAGATGAGACAGCTGATACTGTAATAACATTTTCTTTAGATCCAACTGGTAAAAATCTAGTGACATCTCATAAAAGTGGTTTATTATGCACTTGGGAATGGAATGGTATGTTAATATTATTTATTATATTATTAATTAAATTATATTATCAAATTATTTTTAGAAAGAAAATTAACAAAGTCATGGCGTCATCTTCATAAAGGTCCAGTAGTACAATTAGCGATCACTGATAATCAAATAATTGCGTCTGGGGGAACTGACTCTATTATTAGATTGTGGAAATCTGAAAAGGCTCATTGTTTATATGCATTGCATGGGTTACAAGGTGTTACAAGTGCTCTGAAATTTCTGGAGCTATCAGAATCTGAATATTGGTTGTTTGCTGCTGATGATATGTCTGAAATTCATGTATGGAATTGCAAGGAAGGTAAACACATATTTAAATTACAAGGGCATTTCAGTACTGTTACTGAACTACAATTCTATGAAAAAAAATATCTAATAAGGTAGGTGATCTTTAGTTATTAACAAGTATTTATAATAATAATAATAATAATAATATTTAATAAATATTTTTTATTCAAAAGTTGTAGTAGAGATAAAGTTATAATTTTATGGGATTTGAAATCAAGAAAACAACTACAAACGGTAGCTTTATACGACAGTCTTGAAGCAATGATTGTATTACCTGCATTTTTTTATCTTCATAGTTTCGAATCTGGACCATCTGATGTTGGCATTGTTGCTAATGGAGTATCTATTGTTGCTGGAGGAGAAAATGGTAGTTTATATTGTCTTTAATATGCAAATTATATCATATTAATAATTTAAAACATTTAGGCTATTTACATGTATGGAATGTAGAACATAATATTCCTCTAGCCAAGGAATATAATGCTGATAGCCAAACTAAAAAAACTACCAAAAGTATTACAAATTTGATTTATAATGAAGCTCGATCAACATTGGCTATTTGTTATGTTGATAATACAGTCGCATTAAAAAGTTTTGGAGAACAAAATTCTGAAAACATGGTTTGTTTTATATTACTAAATACATGAATAGGTAGGTGTTATTAAAAAAAAATTTTCTTTAGTTGATAGGTTCAAATGATGAAATTCTCGATGTTACACTTTTGGGTAATGAAAGTAGTCGTAGTTTAGCTGTTGCTATTAATAGTTGTGACATTTACATATTTCCATGGAATAAAAAGACCATTGAATGTAATATTAATGGTGAATTAGATAAAGTTGAACTTGGAGTTTGTTGTAAACGTCTAAAAGGACATACTGATACAGTTTTATGTTTAACTTCTTATAAAAACTTATTAGTATCCAGCAGTAAAGTAAGATTATTATAATTATTTTATTAGCCTTATGATTTGATAACTACATACAATCTTATATTTAGGATCATAGCATTAGAGTATGGTCATATTGTAACGTAAAGAGGACAGCTCATTGTGTTGCTATTGGATCTCGACATACAGGGGCAGTAAATACAATAGCTATTTCTAAAACTTTAGACTTTATTGTATCTGCCAGTACAGATACTACATTAAAACTTTGGAAACTTCCAAAAACTTTTAAAACTGGTATAAATCAATATTTGTAAAAATAAAATATAATATTTTAAATAGTCTTTAATTTTTAAATTATAATATTAGATGAACAAGAGATTTTAAGTGTCAAATTAACTGAAGTTGGACATGAAAAAGAAATAAATAGTATTTGTATAGCACCTAACAGTCAGATAATTGCTACTGGCTCTCAAGACAAGTTAATTAAGGTAAATATAATATACTGTTCTGTTATCGTAACTACTTGTGTTAACTGTTAATTATTGCACATTTAATTGATTCTATTATTGTGGTTACTGTGTTTTTATTATTTATTACTATTTAAAAAGAAAGATAAGAGAAACATGTTTTTTTCTCTCATATTACTTAGCTTTTCTAAACTTTAAATACTATAAAACATATTATGCATTTGAAATATGAAGTTAAAATATAAGTTGCTAATAAAAATATTGAAAAATAATCAAGGAAAGATGATAAAAATATAATATTTTAAATTATTAATTACTTTATTAAATTTTAAAATATTTTTATTATAGTCATAATAATAGAAAGTACCAAATATTATGAAATTACATTAAGAGGATGTCACACTATCATTTGTTGTCTCCGTTCATCTAAAAGGCATTGTAGCAAAATTTTTTCCTCTTTCGAATTGGTAATAGGTGTTTTAACTTTAATTTTAACATAGACATTTGCGTAGTGGAATTTTGCTATATTGCCCTTTAGATAGACGAAGACAGCAAATGTGGGTGCAATGACCTCTTAATTTATATAATTAATAGGTTTGGTCTGCAAATGATTTATCCATTTTTGGTGTGTGTCGAGGCCATAAGCGAGGCGTGTGGTGTGTACGTTTTTCATCTAAAGATCAAGTATTGCTATCATCGTCAGCGGATACCACATTAAAAATATGGTCTATGAATGATTATTCTTGTCTTAAAGTGAGTAAAAGAGAAAATATAAGATATTCAACTCCTTCAGAGATTAAAAATTAATATATTTTAGACATTAGAGGGTCATGATTCATCTGTACTGAAATGTGGAATATTTAATCATGGTACTCAAGTAGCTAGTTGTGGAGGAGATGGCCTTGTTAAAATTTGGTGTCTAAAAACCAGCGAATGTATTTCTACACTAGATAAACATTCATCAAAAGTGTGGGCATTGTTAAGTAAGAATAATATATAATAATAATAATAATCTTCATTGAAATTGACTTGTAAAATGGAATTAATATTTGTTTTATAGTTGTAAATGATGGTTCTATTATGGTAACGGGAGGTAATGATTCAAGATTAATAGTTTGGCATGATCGTACAGAAGAAGTAAGAATTACTGAGGCAACTGCTCGTCAAACTAAAGAGTTACAAGACCAACAATTACAGAACTTATTACAAAATGAACAATTGTTACCAGGACTTAAAATGGCCATTGTGTTAGAAAGACCAAACACAGCACTTAAAATAATACAAAGTAATTTAGTTATAAAATCTTATAATAACTTATTTGATTATTTTAATAAATATTAATATTTTATTATATTTTATATTTTCTAATTTTTCAGCTTTATCTAAACAAGGTCAAGGACATGATTTAAAAATGGTATTTCAAAATATCAGTAAAGAACATAAAGAAAAACTGTTAGATTATATAGTTGATTGGAATAGCAATGGAAAATATTGCCTTGCAGCACAAGTAATTATTAACAATATCATTAATTTATCTAAACTCAAAAGACTAATATGTATTATAAATACATAATATTTATTTTAGCTCGTTTTAAATATTCTTTTGGAAGATATTATGATTGGAAAATTAAATATTAGCCAAGAAAAAATACAAGGATTAATTGCATACAGTGAACGTCATTATAAACGACTAACTACATTAATGACAAATACACAATTTTTACGTTATACATCTAATTGTATGGCACCTCATGCATCTAATGAATAATAATATATTACATAATAATTGTTGTTTAGCCATAAAATATGTTATAATTGATTTTTACTATTAATAATTTTTTTTTTTAATGCTCTAAAGCAGGGGTCTCCAACCTACAGCCCATCAAGCTTTTCGAATTCAAGTTAACTGATATTTTGAAAATATAAATTAAAATAGCGTGCTAACGGGTTGTGGGCAGTCATCCATACTTATAGGTTAAATAAATTGATAACAATCATTTCATTCCTTTTTGAACGGGTATTATAATACGTCTTGTATGGTTCGACAGTCGACTATTGTACTAAATTTAATCATATAATATCGTAGGTATTGGTGACTATGGCTGTAATTGTCTGGTGGTATTACAGTATTGAAAATTAGAAAAAAAGTACCTACCACTATACTACCGAGTATGTACTATAAATTATAATGTATAAACAATGGCTTGCGCTTCAATGCGGTTGACATATTGATTTAAAAATATTTTTAAACCTATATTAGACATCCTATAGCTACAGGCGGTAAACGTTTTTTTTGTCAACACAAGTAGGGTTGTATATCATAAGTAAGGATATGAAAAATGCTGTAAAATGACACCTCTCCCAGATTCCATTCTGTAAATTTCAGGATTCTCTTTAAAAGGATTAATGGGTTAAACATCATTCTAGGTTTAATAGAACTTGAGTAATTCAAGATTTAAAAAGTTAATGTATGGCAAAAAATGACTATCTTACAAAAATTTAAAAATTAATTATACCAAAACTCAATAAGATAAAAAAATTCTAAAAATATTTTTTAGTTTATATAATATTAAGGAGAATGATCTAAGAAAGTTTCATTGAGATCTAAAATGGTCAGGTTGAATTTTGAAACTTTTCAGTTGATTTGGCATGGAATAAATGGTACCTAAATGAATATTTAAGGTGCCTATGCCCATGACATAATTAAATAAACTTCTGCTATGCCTATGTCTATATATATATATATATCTATAATATATTTGTTTTATTTATATATAGAAATTATTGAAATTCTATTTTAACACCGTTCACCGTTAATAAAAGTAAAATCAAAGATTATATTTCGTATTCATTTATTTACTTCTTTAACATTTTTACATTAAATGAAACATCAACATCAAATTATTATATTTGTACTTGATAGTTTGCGTTACCTATATATGCGTTATACGTATAATCATTGCTAATATATAATAAATGGTAGAATATTTAAATACTACCTAACGTAAAAAGATAAAGGCATGACAAAATTTTGTCACATCCCCACATAATACGCGCCCGAGTCAAAATATATATATATACCTATACTTGCTATTTGCTATGTCGACGATATTATTAATGAATTACATATTGAATACCTTCATTAATTTTAAAAGTATATTTTTAAATAAACATACGCGATACACATACTATTTTTTGAGTTATTGCAAAACAATAATAAAAAAATCAATTAATTTTTTTTAAAAATTTGTTAATATTTATTATGAAGAATTATCGGAGTAGGTAAATCGCGTCCCCTAAAAAAAGGTTAGTCATGTACTACGTAAACTGCGTTCCGGGATATTTCCAGACGGCAAATAATAATTTAAAGATCTAACGGTAATGTAATCTACATCTACGGTACCTATACATGGGTAATATGTTCACTAATATAATATTACTAGACAGCGTGCATAGGATTGTACCTCATGTGCACTGTACGGTTTACTATTGTGTATTTTTGTCAAGAAATAAAAATGAACGTTATGAAAAGCGAAAGTCATTGCAGGCCCAAGTCTGGAAAAAATTTTGTGTAACTATAAAAGTATAAAAGTAGGTGTTCCTTCTGTTCCCTTTTTACAAATAGCACACTTTCTTGGTATAATAATTAATTTAAATAATGACAATAATAAGACCAATTCGAGTATAAAACTATAAAATTAAAAAATCCAAGTATACCTATTTAAGTACAACATATAATTGTTATATTGTATAACAATAACATAATATCTATAGTGGATAGTTAATATATAACATAATAATTGCTCTGTCCACTAGATAGGAGTAGGAGTGTATACCCATTGAGATTGCCGACGAATTCGCCGACACACTCCTTTTGCGTTAAAAAATTAAGCGTCATCTTTCACGCACTCAGTCAATCGTCACCAGTCACCACGGACTAAGATAAATCTTAAACAGTCCGTGATCGTCACACAATAATGGTTATATGTGGTATACGTGGTTAATTTTATCATAATATGTTACCATATATCACACTTGCGGGGTTTTTTTGGAAATCACGAAATAACATTAATATTAGTAAAAATAACAATTAAAGTAAAAAAATTAGTTGGTATAGACAGTTTTAGTGTGCCCCAATCCCATCACGACCCGATGTTGCCGAGCGCAACATTTTTTATTTAAGCATTCAAATATTGGTCACATTGGTATCACATGATAATTATAAACGTGATAACCTTTTCAACATTTTTGTCCCGTGTTCTTATCAATTAAAAAATATTTAATACATTTAGTACATCATTTCTTTAATTTTTCATTAGTTTTTCTGAATTAAAAAATGAATATCTTACGAAGATTTTATAGCAGTAAATCGGAGACCCCTAGTGGTCCAGCTACTGAAACTGGTGGTGTATTGCCTATAGATTTGGAGGGTAGACATAGGTTTGTAAGACAACGACTTACAAACATGACTGATGAGGAAAGAGCTTTCCGAAGAAAATTCTTGCATGACCAACACTTAAGTCAAGATGAACCGGTTCCTGTTCCAGAAATCTACCAAGAATTGTATAATCCAATTAGACGTACATTCAGAGCTCCCATGAATATATTTCAAGAATTTTTGGCCCCAAAAATCGTAAGTACATATTTTTAATTAATAGACATCTGTTTTAGGACTTCATATAATAGAAAGTAAAGTTTTATTAGTACTAAATATGTATAAGTATAATTTTTGATCTAAAATTAAATTGTATTAGATTTACCATATTTATTTAAACTAAACCTATAAGTACCTATAATTTATGTAATAAATATACTTACCTATTTATTTAATTAAATATGTAATTTAAATTATAAAAGTATGAGATTCTTATAATATACTATAAGCTATCATTTGACATAAAATGTATCAGTATCATCTTCAATGCATCCAAATGTAATGCACATCATCATTGATTCATTTTCTATAATAAAATTTACTTGATATTTACTTAACTACTAGGTAATTGTTGTAGTACATATTTTGACTATATCAATGTTAAAAGACAATGAGATCTGAATAAAAAGAGATGGCAGGTTGTATGATGATATAGCCAACATGGATAACATATTTTTAATAAAATAAAAATTAATAATAAATTAAATTAAGTATCATAAAAACATTTTTAAATATGTACAAATTAATTTGTTATTTATTACTTTGTATTTAGGGCGAAAGAAATGCCTTCAATGTGAGGTTTGTTACAGGCAAAGTATTGATGGGACTTGTTGTTATTTATGCTGGAACATACTATTTTCTTTACAACACCAATGTAAGTTATTATTACTTTCAAGAATACACAATATTAAAATATTTTCTTTGCATGTAGAAAAGTAATTTAACCTCTAAAATTAAACTCCAGATTACATCTACTCCAACCTCTCTTACAAACCGATTAGTTTGGAATAAATAAACTCAAACTCCTTATTTACAAAAATTCTACTGTCTGACATCTAAATCTGGGACAGTTCACATATCAAACTTTATATTAAATATAATCTATCTCAAACTAGATTATACTGGCCGACCAGTTTTCATTCGGCGCCGCGCATCTGGTCTAGTAAATCGGTTTGCTTGCCAGGTGTTTGTGCTGAAGAGCCAGACATGGTTGTTAAACAACCGTTATACAGTACACTCCAAATGCCCAACATTCCAATGTCCTTATCATACCTTACATACATAGGTATTATTTACTTTTTTTTTATTATTATTGGATTTTTTTTATGAGAACGATGTACCTATAGGTACTTTCTATCTGATTTTTATTTTTTATTACGACAATGTACTATCTGATTTTTATTTCGTTATTTTATTTTTATGACAACTATATATACCTATTATCTGATTTTTATTTTGTTAATTTTTTTATGACGATGTTATAATAGTTTTATATATATTATATACATACTTATTTTCAAATGTTTTAATTTATAAATACAAATGTTAAAATATATATATTACATTAATATACCATATTAAAAATGAATGACCCTATAAATGTTTTGCATATAATATAAAATGTTTTGTATAATATTTCGGTGTTAATAAATATAATAAATGTCATAATTAATTTTTTATACAATTTACGAAAAATATTATACGTATGTTTAAACAATAGACATACATACAAAAAAAAAAAAAATAATAATATTATTGAACTTTGTCGATAGGTAACTGTCATTTATATGCGCTGTGCGACATTTATTCAGGTCATATTATTATTTTTATACACATTATTATAACTCGGTGTATACTACTGAAACTGTTTTTCCGATAAAATTACGTCATTTCATCAGAAGTTTTCAGATTGTTTGTTCAATGACGGGTTGTCGATTTCGCGACATAGTGGGGGAAAAATCTGGTCACAAGCTCCGGCGGCCATCAGTCACATGTGCAAATGGGTATAATCTAGTTTGAGACAGAGTATATTTAAATCAGATAATTAAAACTTAAAACATTATACCAAAAACTATTCTAAATTCAGGTCTTAACTAACAACCCATCAAGAAGTATCAATAAAAAGTTACATCATACTCTATTCATAACTATTCTAAAACGTCACATATTGAGCTAGATGCTCTATGCTTAGCCACCGTTATGTATATGGATGAATATAAAAACATAATATTATACACAATCACAACACACAGCTGGTCACAATGGCACAACTACTGGGTATAAATATTAAAATTGGGTTCTAATAAATTGAGAATAAAAACAAATCACCCTCTAATACCTAGATTTATATCAATGGTTCCTAACCTCTAATGGTCCGTTGTGCCTTAAGGTTTTTTAATTTTAAATATTTTAAGTACATTTTTAAATTTTATTCCTGTTATTTTATATTTTTGTAGCATTTAATAAATGAATAAATATTTAGATGCATTTTATAATTAATGTTTCCAGAAATAGATTGAAAGAATTGGCCCACAAATTCTACCCTTTAAACACCAATTTATATGAATTTTGTCTAGCTATTGTGTAACCAGTTTAATTTATGTAGAATTGTAGAATAACTACAAAATAAAATTTTTATGAGTAGAACATTTTCTAAATTCATATTTTCCATAATACAGAAATTAATGTTTTTTTAAAAATTTTTTTTTGCATAAGTGTGTTAACATAAAATTAATTTAATTACCTAATAATACAATTTATTTTTACATATGAAGACTTGGGAAAGAAAATCAGGGTGGAGAATACATGAATCCCGTTCGCAATGTTTGCCCGGAGATCCAGGTTTTCCAAGAACCTCAGACCGTCATTTACCAAGTCATTATGCAGACCGAGGTTTCAGCAGTTCACCAATTTAATAAGCAACAAATTACATTTTAATTTTTTTATTTTGTTGCATGTTAATTATTTGATTGAGATAAAATGTAGAAAATGTATGAATTATAATCTAAATATATATACAGAAATGTTTTGTATACAGTTATAAAATAAAAATTAGGTTATTTATCAACGGTAGTAAAATCTAAATTATTTGGTAAACCGTTATTATTAATTTTATAGGAAAAGACCATGATTCTCCTTGATAAAAACATTCTACTTATAAAATCCTGAAAAATAAAAATAGTATAACTATTAGGTAATGTTCTATTCATAGATATATTTTTAAAATGTCTTAAATAATAAATTAATTAATACTTAACCAACCTCTATATCCCCGTGTACAATAAGTATATTATACTTTTGTTTTAATCTGTTTATGTTTTCATAAGAGATTGCCATATCTTTCCGTTTTAAATTGCATGTCGGATTAACTAACACAGTTCTGCCACATAATAATGCTGGTTCAAGTGATAGCAAATTTATTTCTGCCTATAAATATAATATTATTGTATTAATTATTACTACTTGATGTAACACTCATTACCTCAACTAAACAGTCATTTTTCCTTATATCCAATAAAATTATTACAAGATCTGCATATATATTGGACAATGTTGATAATGCTGATTTTACACTGATTGCCCTATGCACTTCAATTTTTGAAACATGATTGTTATAATGATATTCGATCAATGCATCTGACAACTGAGAAGTCCAGGTAGTATTGCCGATCAGCTAATATGTTACAAACAGTATACATGTTTAATATTGTTATTATTATATCATTGAGTATTATTTCTGTTTAAAATATTTGTCTTACGAGAATAGAAAACTGATGTTTTGTTGCTGATTTTGCATTACATTTGAAAACTTTTTGTTCGTTTTTATCTGACCAAGAAGAAATATTACGTACAGACATGATTTCAAATTTCTAAATTAATAAACGTTTATCGACAATAAACGTTAGAATTTTAAAACATTAAATTATTTAAACATAAATAATCTTTTGACATTTAAAATGTCGTTAATACTTAACGGAATATCCAAAGTACCATTAAATGTAATATTTATATTATTTAATGATAACCATTTTGATAAGAGTTGTTACCAGTCTGTACCATAGAACAATAATTTATGGTGTAGTGGTATATTGTATCACAGAACATAATATATATACATGTCATAATAGGTATATAAATAAACACTTTTTTTTTTTTTTTATATTGGACATTTTTAATTAATCTAAATACATTTAATAAATGTATGTACTTATTTTTAACGCCCTATATTATATAATATAAGAATACCTACTTTAATGGGCCGCAACACCAATGACAAATTGACCTGCGTGACTAAACTGCCGGATTTTGAAAAGTCGGATTTCAATTCTGAAAACTGTTTTGAATTCATCAGTTTGTCGTCTAGGCATCGATCGAGGCGTTTAAATCGCAATTTTTAAATATTGATTACATTTTAATCTGTAATAATAATATAAAAAAAAAATGCCTCGATCGATTTCTAGCTAGAAGACGTCGACACATTCAAATCTGTTTACAGATTGTAAATCCGACTTTCCAAATACTACAATTTTGTCACGCTTATTGGTCTTTTAGGTGGAAATTTCGTGATTACACAATCATAAAAAGTGATACAGGTACGGAGCTATTTTTAGATTAATTTTAAATTGTACTTAAATATTTCTAAATCGTTAGATTTTTATTTTTCATATTATTTTTTAAAAATTGCCTATACAAAACCCCTTAAAAATAGCTGGTTTGAGTGCGGAACCGTCGGTCATTTTCTAAGGAGTATTGTATAGGCAATTTTTTGTACATAATAAAATTTTAAATTCAGAATTGAATGCAGTTAGAGAGGTCATTGAAGTTAATAAAGCTAATAATAAATTAACAAATACACTACTTGGGCTTGTATCTATACGGCTATATCCGTCTAGGTTAAATATGAATTGCAAGTGTGAAAATAATGAAAATAAGACCGTATACTAAATCACTTTTTGAACAGAAAGTTGCTTTCGCTGTGACAAAATTGTGAGACTGGCTCGTTCAATTTTAATTCTGTAACTTTAGATATACACAAGTGAACAATTTTTAAAATATGGAAATTTTGTTTAATCATATACCGAAATCGAAAATTCATATTTCGAAAAACGCCTCGATTAAAACCCAGAAAAAATATCAAAAAATATTATGCTTTTTGCAGAATAAAAATCGGATGAGCGAAAGGTATAAAACCGTTATTTTTTTGACTGACTCGAATCATTTTAAAAACACTATTCTCCATGGGGTTTTTATTATTTTCGAAAAAATATTAAATTAAATTTAAAATAATTATTTTTTAAATCCTAGATTTACATTAAACAATAAAAAAACTATATACCTGCATATTGCATATTAAAAATACGAAAATACCCTATTACATATATATTTTCTATATACACTCAGTTAATAAACAAAATTACATTACATTACAAAATTATAACAACCATTTTAAACCGTTTTACGGCTTTTAATATATCAACCTATAAGAAATCAAAATGTGCTTACAATAATATAATAATATAAAAATAAAATGGTTTTTTAAATATATCTATTATTTTATAGAAAATTCTTTCGTCTACAATTTTTATTTTTAAACTATTTTTGTACGACGAATAGAAAGCAAGATAGGTATTTACAAAAAGGCCATTTTTTTAAACAAAAAAATCGTATTTTAAAAAAATGAGTGATTGGCAAGTCGTATACTACAAAAACGGCCACTAGTACACGAAAAATATATATTACCTCTTTTTGTAGATAATTGTACCTCTCTACCAATTGTATTTATAACTTTTTATCGTGCGACCAATAATAAACAAGATATTTACGAAAAGGCTATATATTCATTACCTTTGACCTCGAATAATCTTTGACGGGTATATGATATTGTTGAGGACTTTTTACATGTTGTTTATAATGATATAATTAAGGTGTATGCAAAAATTCCGCTTGATCCGAATTTTTCTGAAGTAAAGCTAATTTGTTGTCTAATTTGACTACTATTTATAAACGTGCATAGAAAAACATCACAATTTGAAAAGTCTCTAAAAGCACCTAAATGTCAAAAAATTCTTTATATTTACGTTAAATGTATGGGTATTGTGATGACATTCTTATCGAAAAAACAACTAAAGAAAATGTTCACTTCGCATTAAATTAATATCTATTATATATCGTATTATTAAATTTCTTTCAAAGGCTGACATTTTAAAAGCCGTGTACAGCGATAACGGTTGATAGTGTATATTAACAATATGTTTTTTTATATAGAGAATTTTCTCCTCTACAATTTTTATTCAAAACATTTTATCGCACGACTAATAAAAAGTAAGATATTTACTGAAAGGCCTTTTTTTTTTATAGACATACTCGTATTTCAAACTATATACTGCGAAAACGGTTATTTGTATACAATACAAATGACCTTTTCGTAAAAATTTAATGCTACTATTGCTACTCAAAAATACTTTAAAAAAAAGTTTATCGACGCATTTTCAATACGTGACGGGTACATAAAAAAAGGCTCAATTTTTTTTGCAAATAGAGCGATTTGAGGCACTTTTTCTGGTCTAACCGTTATAGGTATCTACCTAGATTCTAGACAAAAATATGTAATATGAAAATGTATAGACAATTAAACGATGAATAATTTGTTATTTAAACTTTTTGTCATAAGTATAATATTTTTTGAGCTTTTTAGGAAAAAATATGATTTTGTGGGGGGGGGGGTTAAGATCCCCTCACAAATTTAGTTAGGGGGGCATGATGGAATTTTTTTTATTAGGGTAGGTAGATATATCCCTTGATAATTTTTCCGCTCATTATTGAGCCTTTCCTTAATTTTTTTTTGATCTCTCCCACATTACCTATACCAGGGAAATTAATGCATTCGTATTATTGTATATTTTTTCATAGGTTTATATATCAAAAGCCGTAAAACAGTTTAAAATGATTGTTCGTATATACATATAAAAAACACACCATATATTATAAGAAATTGTCCTCTTCAATTTCTATTCTTAAACGTTTTGTTGTACGACCAATAAAAAGCGAGATATTTACGAAAAGGCCATTTTCATGACCTTTGACGCGTACACGATATCGATGAGGACTTTTTACATGTTATTTGTATTGGTATATTTAAGATGTATGCAAAAATTTTGCTTGCCCCTAATTTTTAATGTCGATTTTCGTACTAATTTATTGACTTGGCTATATTATGTGTTGATGTGAATATAAGTAGTGAGTTCAAAAGTGACTTAAAAATAAGTGGAAGTATGTGCCAGATAGATATTGAATGTTACTCAGTACCTACATTTTAATCTTTTTATAGTCAACTGGTATGAAATTAAATTTTAATATTTATGAAGTTGAAAATAAAAATGGGTTTACTTATTATTGTAGTAGATTAAGTATAAAAGTGCAGAACTTAAAACTTCAATATAATAAACAATAATTAAATAAATACCTATTATTAAATAATATTATTTTTCTAAAATTGAAAAATTCATGTATAACAAATTAAAAAAAAATTATATTTAATAGGTATCAATATATTTAGGTAATTGTTATTCGTTATTTTTTAGTTATAATTTTACTAAAAAATATACCTAATTGTTATTATAATTAATACCTATATTTATTGTGACATGACTTGACTTTTTTTTATAACAGGTGTTCCGGATTTTAGATTTAAATAAATGGCAACCCTAATCTATGTTCAAAAAATTTCGAATACCTACACAATTTTTTTTAATACCCACTTCAATTTATTGACAACATGTACCTATTATTTCAGTATGAAATGTGTACGAATATTGGGGGGAGGGAAATGGGTCTATATACTTACAAAAACGTATGCAAGTACAAAATCAATTAAAATTTTTTTTTTAAATTTCGGATTACTTATATCAATTTACATTTTTTTGTCATAAAAGAGTTAATTTTAGGTATTACCGACAGTAATACTCATATTATACAGGTATATAAAAACTTCGCTCAGAATTTTGTTTTATCAAAAGAAATGATTTATCATTACTTCAAAATTCAATGTATCCACCAGAATTATTTTATTTATGATCCTACCCAAACCAACGAGCGAAGTGCTTCTAGTACTCCCTACTGAGCAGCTTTTTATTTTTTTTTTAATAGCTCTAACTATTTATTAAATTATATTTTACAGAAAGGATATATAATTTTCTAGAAAATATTTTCCTTTTCAAAATAGTTAATAGGTGTTGAAATCTAATTTTAACGTAGATTTATTGTTTTAATATGTCTATATTGAGAGATTATTATTTACAGCGGAAACTATAGTTAAGAATTGGCTCTCTAGTGTTGACTTCGAGCTAGCTGAGAACTAATAATAACTCGTAACCAAGAAATAACCAAGAAAGCACTATGACGTATGGATCAGCATCAGCGAGCACATACGTTGAAATGGCGAAAAGCATACAGTATCTGGGGGTGTACAACTTGATTCCAATCGCATCGATGCTACCTATTGACCTCCCAGCTGTTTCAAGAAAAACGGCGTACGACTCCAAATTCTTAGACACTAACAGGCATGAAGCCAAAATGGAAGCCACATGAACAATACACACCCAATGACAAGCCAGATGGGACCAAGCTTCATCAGGCATATGGACACATCGTCCAATTAGGAACATTATCCAGTGGAGAAACAGAAGTCACGAAAATATAAGCTACCACTTAACTCAGGTCCTTACAGGGCACGGATGCTTTGCGGCTATCTCCAAATGTTTGGCAAACTTTAATACCCGAAATGCGATGTAGTGTTCGATGACGAGGACCACATATATTTTGCTGCGACGCATGGCAAAACTTACGCTTCCGTTTATCCATTTCCATGGGAACAGATTTGACACCGGACTCTTTGGTCATTATACTGTTCTCCAGCAAAAACTAGATGATGATTTCTAATTTCATTCACAAGGCGATGAAAAAAAACTAAATGATGCAACGGCTAAATGCTCAAACACAAATCCAACCCTAGTTAAGTCATCTGTTATGTATGTGGAAGACTATATGTCATAATTATACGACCACCACAAATATGTATCCTTTACGGTTAAGGATGATTAAATAAAAGATGGACACTAGGGGATGACGTGACTAAAGTCAGTCACATCCCAAGTTCTCGATTCAATGTAAAAATAAAAAAAACTGTCTGTTATTAGTCATCGTTTATCAATTTGTTTCTTATTGTTAGTATAGTCTATGTATTATCATTGATTATATATAGTATATATACATATATATATAAATCAATATATATAATCAATGGTATTATGTTTATTAATTTTCATATTTTGTTTTTTTATTATTAATTTGTAACTTGATGATAACTTATAGTCAAAAGTAGTTGTTACCTATAATCTTTCTTTGAATACTTTAGGCGCATTTTCTTTTTTATTTATTATTATTTTGTATTATTATTATAATTGATGTTTTGGTTAATTCTGAATAATTTTCTGATTGCATACAATTCCATTTATGATTTTTTTTAGCAAGACTTCTGAAAAACACTGGAGATATACCCCGCTTGCTCTACCCTTCTACCATTACTGTCCATATGTAATAAGTACCAACTAATAATAACTAATAATAATATTTAATTACTAAGCACAGAATAACTTATTCTGCTGATGTTTTCTTACATAGTAAAAATTAGTAACAGCTCAAAAATAAATAATTCAAGTAAATCTTTATATTTATAAAATATACATAATATAATATGTTATGAATATTACGTATAAATATATAATATTATACATTTAATATAAATTATAAACAAAAACAATGTAGTTTTAGTAAATAATATAAATTATAATATATGAATAAAATAATACAAAATAAAACGGTGGAATAATTTATAGCCTTATAAAATAAAATTATTGTGGTATTATAAAAATAAAATTATCACAGTTTTTTTAAATTTAAATTAATTAAACTTAATTCTAAACATAATTGGATTATTGACTAAACAGGTTAACTATTTAATTATTATATAAATAAAATAAAGCACAATATAGAATATATAGTTACTAGAATGTGAAATAAATTAATATAAATAGTATTACATTAATGAAATTAAATAGTAATAGCAATATAATTTGAGTTGTTCGTAATTTAAATAAAACCTAACGTTCTAAATCCAATCATGGAGATATTGTAGTTTTAAATTTGGTTAATATGGAGAATAGTCTTTTTTAATTAATGGCGGAGGTACATTACTTGTAGTAGAATTAGAACGGCCTTCTGTTAAGTAGCCACCAGTACTTTGAACACCTAAAATCAAATTATACACAAAGTAAACGGATATTATAAAGTAAATTAATAAATATAAGATATACAATCTATTAATGTACCCATTAAATAAGGAATTGAAGGGGCACTTGATATAAATAGATCATGATTTTGATCCTTATAAGCAGACCATGTTGGAAGCTTTTCTAGTTGTGCTTGGACTAAACTACCATATGACAAACTTGAGGACATTGTCTTTAATGCCTTTACAATTTGTGCTTTAGCTCTGGCACTACCTTCAGTTCCATCTAATCGACCATCAAGCAATCCAACCAAATATGATATTAAGTCTGCATCTAATGCCTAAATTATAGTAAACTTAGTATTAAGTTTTTAATTTATTTTAATTTAAAAGTTAAATACTATACCTGTTTTACGAGGTAATCTTTTTTGGCTGCAAACATTCGACTGAGAGTTTCAGAAGAAACACAAACTAAATTGGAATTGGCTTGCATTGCTTTTTTTATCGGACCAATGCATTCAGTTTGGGATATACATCCAACGCATATCTAATTATAATTATAATTAAATGTAATCAGATGTAAAATTACCATATAGAAATAAATGTTTTTGAGGTTAACACAATTGAAGGAAGATATTTCAGAATTTTGAGTAATTTAATTAGATATTATATAATAGATAGTAAGACAGATAGCAGAGAAGAACAGGTAGTTGTGAATGATATTTATTGATCTAGATAAGGCATATGATAGGGTTTCTAGAGACATATTGAAATAGGCATTAACGAAGAAAGAAATACCGAAGATATATATGAATGTAGTTGAGGACATGTATGAAGGAAATAATACCAGGATGAGGTGGCTGTGTGGAGAAACAAGAAATTTTGGTGTAAGAGTAGGAATATATCAGGGTTCGGCCTTGAGTCCTTATTTATTTTCTTTGGTAATGGATGAAATAACATAGGACATACAGGAAGAGGTACCATGGTGAATGCTGTTGACGGATGATATATTGCTGGTAGGATAGTCTTGAAAAAGTAAATAGTTGACTTGTAAATGGAAGGAAGCTCTTAAAGGTAAAGGATTAAGGATTAGTAGGGGAATAACAGAATATATAGAGTATAATCTCAAAAAAATGGAACACTGAATGAATAGGAAAAGGCAAGTAATGAAATTAAGTGGGGGTGAAGTGGGTGAGGTTGAGAAGTTCAAGTATTTAGGATCTGTTCTAAAAAATGATGGTGGTTTCAAGTAAGAAAAGGATCTTAATTAGGTTGAAAGGTACATCTTATAAGACAGTGGTAAAACTTGCAATGATGTATGGATCAGGATGTTTGGCAGTACATTAAGAAGATAGAAAAAAGGATAAGTGTATCAGATTATAGATTGAGATGGCTTGGGCACGTTTTAAGGAAGGAAGAGACAGAGGCAGTAGTAAGATTAGTCCGAATATTTATTTTATTATACAATACAAAATGGGCAAAATCAAAACAAACAATATATAATATAATTTATAACAAATAAATAATTAATAATTTAATTTATAGTAGAAACATTACATTGCATAAATAACAGTTAGGTAATAATATATAATTATAATTTAAAATAGAAGGAAGGGTCCTTATTAGCAATGCACATTAAACAATATATCGGAGATTTAATGAGATAGTTAGTTGTTGAAAAAGGGATGAAGAAAGGAGTCAAGGATCTGGTACATTAAAATTGATTTTTTCTAATGAAAAGGGACAATCAATTTGACCAGACAATAAGTTAGATAGAAAGGAAAAATTTGCAGAACGTCTTGCTGTCAGTGAGGCTAGTATGATTAAACAAACAATTAACAAACAAGTGTATAGTCACGAGGTAGGCAAAATATGTTTAATGTAAAATCAGCAAAGCGAAGGAACTTTCTTTCTACGTGACACTATTAGAAGTTAACAGCCTGTGGAAGAAACCCAAAGAACTAATTCAAATTCAAGAATAGGCCGAACTAGACAAGTATTTGTATACAGATCCGGCTCAAACGTTTAAACACACCTAGGCAAACTTAAGTTTTGCCAAGCCCTCTCACATGCTTACAAATACAATATTTTCTACGTAAAATATTTGTTTATATAAACAAAATACTCTGTACATTATATTTATTTATATATAGTTTACATTTGATTAGATATTTAGATCGATGCATTTATAGACTTGTATTATTCCACTAGTATAAGTTTTTAACACAATTTTAAAATATTTGTACTAAAAACATAAAACACTAGTAAAAATAATATTATAAATTGCTTTTTTCATATGCAAAATCAGATACAACTTCATTCAGATCCAAATGAATGCCAAATTCCTTCTCAATTGAAATCATTGCAATAGCTACTTTACTATGTTGTGACATTTAGGACCGTTGATAAAATTTAATAATTTTATACCTTGAGAAACTCTTTTCTGTAGTGGCAGCAACCACAGGAAGTGTTAAAATAATTTTTGAAACTATAAAAGTGTTGAAAAACAGTTTGACTAACTGATTTTAGATTCTGAGCGTAGCGAGGAAGCTTATGGTTTTACAATGATGTTTATTTTTATTTTTCTGTAAACACTTTTTCTACCAGAAGGAGTGCTACGATCTTTACACTCATACCCGGTTTCCGGTAGCAAATTGCATCTAGTTGGTACTTTTGAGAGGTAATTTTTCGATTTTCGTAATAGTTTTTTAATGCGTAAGCAAAAACTACAAAAAAATTACGAAAAATACGATTTTGTAAAATCGAGAATTTTAATTTCGTCGTAATTTCGAAAATAATGACTTTATAATCTTGAAATTTTTACCGAATATTTAATTTAGTAATATATTTACGTTGAT